>CBVK0102060950.1:0-11005 GCA_900067695.1 Picea abies
GAGAGAGAGAGAGAGATTTTATTATTCAGCTTCAGGAAAGTACATATCAGTAGAAAACTCACAATTTCTAGCCAAGATAAAATACCTCACAACACCAAAATTGTCCCCCACAAATTCTACCTTGAAAATTGTGCCAAATTCGTACAGTTGTAGGACCTGTTGAGGAAAACATATGAAATAATATTACTCAAGAATTTTCAGATCTTTCTTGGCTAAGGAAAGATAGAAGGGAATATCAACCTATGTTTATAGCCTCAAAATTTGTTTCCTAATCCACAAGTATTAGTTACCAGGGCTTAGGTTTATTTTTTATAAATAAAAGATTGTCGTAAAATTCAATATTTTATATAATTTTATGAATATAACAGATGCAAAAGTAAATGCGGAGACAAAATCAAAAATACCAAGTCAATATTTAACACAGATGAGACAGAAAAGAAATCGCTTATTTCATTCCAAGAAATTAAAAGAATCGTTCTCTTTACAAAAATCCTTGAGGGAGTTTAGACCAAAGTCAAACTTAGTTGTCCCCGATGAAAACCATACAAAAGGATTTTTGATAGAAAGTAAAAAACTAAACTTTTAAATCTGGATCAGTCTGCCACATATTTATGCCCACTCGACTCTACACAATATCCTTTATTAGTCATGAAATTTAATTCATAAACATACAAATCTACACAGACTATCAAACATAGATCAACTCCTCTAAAAAACAAGTGTCTGAATGATGTAATTCAACCTTGAATATTGTTGTCTACAGTAGGACCCTGCTATCATAAAAGAGAATTAGGATTTTAATGAATTAAATAATGAATGAAAACTGAACTATCTCAATAAAACTCAAGAGCAGACCTTAGTATGGTTTCTCCTTCTATTCTCCTCTTGTTCTTCCTTCTCTTTTTCCTTTAAGCAATCAAGATTAGTTGAAGTAGTTCAACTACTTATTTTAGTTAAGTTAACTAAAACTCAACTAACTTTTAGTTTAGGGAAAAATTTAACATAATAATAATAAGGGTCTTTAATAAATAATAGCTAGTAGGTGGGATCCCTTGTGACACCCTTTAGTTTCTTAACAAAATAAACATAACTAGTCAATAAATCAAACACACCCCTCCTTGTGGCTCCCATCATCATTCTCAAAATTTGAAAATTAATATCAATTCTTTTTTAAACCATATCCCAAAAAATATAATATCCAAAATATCCAAAATAGTATGCTATCCAAAAACTTCAGCAGTCAACTATTCTCAACAACCAATAAATAAATATAATAAAAAACCATATTTTCCACTTTGTGAGGCAATTTTCACTTTGTTGTTGTTGTGTCCCTTTCATTTATTTGAATTAGCCTTAGTTTGTGTGGAGCCTTTAGGATTGATCTCATTGATAATATGAGAGAAGTCATCGCTCAAGTGCATGTGGGATGAAACAGATTTGGAGGAATCACTTAAGGGAGAGGAGGGGGTAGAAACATCTTTTCCTTTATCATGTGCATGGTGGGCTTTAGTTTTGAGTCTCTTTATTGCATGGGAAGATGGTATAGGTGAGCATGAAGGGGAAATTTGGACAATTGGGTTAACTGGTGGAGGAAGAGTAGGTAGAGACAAATTGGGCTAGCCACGATGTTGGGAGACTACTGGGTGAACAATCTCTTTCCATCCGTCATTTATAGGGACTTCAAGTTGTAATGATACATGACAGGGAATTGGGATACCAGGGAAATGTTGAGGTTGGAAGGGAGGAATTTTTGTCTTAGGTTGGACCACCCCTTGTCCAATCCAGTTGAAAAATATAGCTTGGAAGAGTCGGTTTAACTCTTGTGGATCTGCATCAAAATGTATCAAAAACCTTGGCATTCTAGGGCCTTTGTTCTAATTTCCTCTTCCCCTATTATTTCATCCATGGATTCCTCTGCTGAAGAATCACATTCTTGTATGCAACGTTTATTAGCAACTAGCTTATTAAACAAACCATACATGACATCTCTTTAAATATGAAACAAAGTTTGGCTCAGTGAAACAAAGTTTGGCTCAGTAACACATTAGACCCATGCAATCCAATCCATAGAAATCATTTAATACTTGTCAATGAGAAGGGGGTGAATAAGGGTTATGGGATATATGAGGGGGTTGTATTGAGAGAAAAGTTATAAAATGAAAGGGAGTAGATCATGATTATTGCTCAACAAATCATCAAACAGTCAATTATGTTGTAATAACAAAACATATCAACTGTAACCCATCTCTATGTCATCCTTCAATTGTTATAATACAAAGTTTCCATTTAATTATAATTTAATTTTAATAATAGGGCATGCAAAGTGAATCTGGGAATGTGAGGGTTCGTAATGTGCGAAAAAATGAGAACATGGAAGGGAAATTAATGTATATTGTTCATAAAACAAATTAAGTAATCAATAACCTTAACTCTGTACTAAAATCAATCCAAAAAAATACCAACACCACACCAACAATTATTGTGTATCAAATTGTTCATTGTTCCAACATTTAAATTTTCCATAATTTCTCAATTTATAATAGTCTATGCAATCATACTCATAAACTTTCCATTTCAACAGTCCTGTTAATAAAGAGTTGGTCTTTTATTTCTTTTCTTTCCTTTTAAGAATTTAAAGAAAACATAGAACAATATTCTCAACCTCTATTCCATAACACATCACTATAATAATTAACATCCACTATCTACCAATTTACAATCGGGCCCAATTAAAATATACATAGGTCCTTTTTTCAAATACAAACAAACTTCCAAAATATCCCTGATTACACACAGTCTTTATCATATCAATCAACAAGGTGTTACAATGAAACCACAATCAACTGTAACATACCCACTATGGCTTAATAGATTTTTTCACCTTTTTCTCCTTTTTCTCGAGGGAAAGAATCCCCGAGTTCCTACGAGGTCCTAGCATAGGCTAGCTCTTCTTGTTAGAAACTTCACTAAACCAATCCATCGTTTCTTTCATTGAAAACCCGTCGTGTTCAACTCAAGCACCAAGCGCAGGCTTCACCTCCAAGTGATCATCGGTTATGACCCCGGGCCAAGTCGTGTTCAACTCAAGCACCAAGCGCAGGCTTCACCTCCAAGTGATCATCGGTTATGACCCCGGGCCAAGCCAAGAGGCACCTTTCACAATTCACGAATAAACGATGCTCGAGATTCAAGTCCTTCGACTCCTCAAACCCTGAAACCCAAAATCATACCTTCGTTGAGATCAACAGCTGCGAATCTCCCCCTGATCTGATGGTCCTGGCCATATTGGGATTTCGGTAATTGGGAGTTCGAAATGCAAGAGAGTCAAGTATTTCGACTCTTCAAACCCCAAAACTCGAAATTCGATATGCAAGTTCTTGTATGAGATCTGATAGTCCTTGATGATATGGATCCAATAGTCCAGATCTCTTTGGAGTTTCATGAACCAGGAGGTCATGATACAATGACTCCAGAACTCCTATCACTCAAATCCATGAATTATGATATGGGAATTTGTGTAGGAGATCAACGAACCTCGTTGATCTGGATCTGACGATCACTATCCCTCCTAAGATTAAGGGCGTTGAAGGAAACTCAGCCTTAACCCCTTTGTTGTCCTATGAGATCCAATGGATTATGGGGTTTTGGAGCTTTCCTCGAATTCTGATCACTCACCACGCATCTCCTCCGATGAATGGTCCAGATCCTCCCAAAGTTTCATGAAGCGGGATTTCATGACTCGTGAAGATGAAGGGTCTTTCCCTTTGGTTTCCCGGGTGTTGAAAGGCCAAAATTCCGAAACCTATTCAAGTTAAGATAATTCTGAGTTTCACATATCGAGACTTTGCGACTTGCGATGACGAAGGGTCTTTCCCTTTTGTTTCTCGGGTACCGAAATGATGAAATGTCGAAATGCCGAAACCTATTCACACTAAGCTAATTCATAGTTTTGCATACCAAGACTTCATGACTTGTTATGACGAAGGGTCTTTCCCTTTGGTTTCCCAGGTGCCGAAACGTCGAAATTCCAAAATGATGAAACTTATTCACACTAAGATAATTCGGAGTTTCGCATACCGGGACTTCGCGACTTGCAACGACGAAGGGTCTTGCCCTTTGGTTTCCCAGGTGTCAAAATTTCAAAATGACAAAATGTCGATTAAAAGATCTGGATACTCCGGGACTTTCAAGACGTTGCCAAGTCCACCCTCCTTCCTATGCAAAGGTTAAGGTCGACGGGCGATAGAGCTCCGACAGATCTTTCAGAGGGTTCTTGGGTAAATTATCCCTAGGCTTGGTGACCTGAGTAAAAGTCTTTCTAATTCACCAGGCTATAAATTCGGTGGTAAGGGTAAAGTAAACTCGTGGGTTTACTATCATGGTAGAACTTTCGTGGGACACACTCTGACTCTGGAGTGCAAGAAAACTTCCCCAGAGAAGTGCCTTTGGGAAATTAAACCAGGGCATAGCGTGAGCCAAGTAGATAGGACAATTCTCAAGGGAATGGACTCATATTCTGAACCTACTCATTCTATACATAGACTGGTTATGGTCATATAAGTATAAGCATGTATCCCTTGTCTCCAAATCAAAACATAGGCAAACACTTCTATACATAAATCATTTATGAGTGTACAAACATGAGCATGTGTCTAGGATATTCAATTCAAGATACAAGATATAAACACTTATCAGAAAAACACCAGGTGTGATGCGACTACTGAGAGGGGTGCTCATTTCCACCCAACTGTAGGCTCAGTGACTCCAAACGGATTTACCACTAGCCATCCTCGAGCTAGACCATGATGCTTGAGATTCAGTCTCCTACTTCTATCTCAACAGAATTCAAGGACGAAGGTTACTCTCATTCTCCTCTATTCAGAACTCCTTGTATTTCTTGAGTTTCTCTCGGTTCTCTTTCGAGATCTCCATCACCCGCGTTCTCCTCTCTTCTCCCCCTTACCACTGTGGGAGCCATCCCCCACTTTTTGGTGCGTCACCATTCTATGCATTTCCAGTTTCCCGTGGTTGATCGTCTGCTTGTTGTGCAAGAAAAACACTTGTTGTTAGTCAACATTATATTCATTCAAAATTAGCGCATAATTTATATTTTTCAAATGCATACACACAATAGGAATTTTCATTCTTAACTTCATCTTTTGATAAAGGGGGTTAAGGTAGAGGGCTACTCATTTTAAGAGTACTTTCGATGGAGTTTCTGTGCAACTCATCCATGAGCCCAAGCAGGCCAATTGTAGTAACCATGCTCTGATACCAATTTGTGACATACCACTACAACCTAATAGATTTTTCGTCTTTTTCTCTTTTTTCTCGAGGGACAGAATCCCTGAGTTCCTACGAGGTCCTAGTGCAGGCTAGCTCTTCCTTTCAAAACCTTAACTAAACCAATCCACCGATTCTTTCATTGAAAACCCATCGTGTTCAACTCAAGCACTAAGCACGAGCTTCACCTCCAAGTGATCATCGGTTATGACCCCGGGCCAAGCCAAGAAGTGCCTTTCGAAATTTGTGACTCAGCGATGCCCGAGATTCAAGTCCTTCGACTCCTCAAACCTCGAAACTTGAAATCATACCTTCATTGAGATCGATGGCTACGAATCTCCAACTTGAAATCATACCTTCATTGAGATCGATGGCTACGAATCTCCCCTTGATCTGACAATCCTGGCCATATCAGGATTTCAGTAACTAGGAGTTCAAAATGCAAGAGAGTCGATTATTTCGACTCTTTGAACCCCGAAACCTGAAATCTGATACACTAGTTCTTGTATGAGATCTGAAGGTCCTCGATGATATGGATCCAATGGTCCACATATCTTCGGAGTTTCGTGAAATGGGAGTTCACGATATAGAGACTCCAGAACTCCTATCACTCAAATCCCTGAATTCCGATATGGGAGTTCATGTAGGAGATCAACGAACCTCGTTGATATGGATATGATGGTCACTATCCATCTTGAGCTTAATAGCATTGAAGGAAACTCAGCCTTAACCCCTTTTCTATCCTACGAGATCCAATGGCTTACGGGGTTTCAGAGCTTTCCCCGAACTCTGACTGCTCACCACGCGTCTCCTCCAATGGACAGTTTAGATCCTCCCAGAGTTTCGTGAACTAGAATTTTGCGACTCGTCAAGATGAAAGGCCTTGCCCTTTGGTTTCCTGGGTGCTGAAATGCCAAAATGCCGAAACCTATTCACTCTAAGCTAATTTGGAGTTTCTCATAGTGGGACTTCGCAACTTGCGATGATGAAGGGTCTTGCCCTTTGGTTTCCTGAGTACCGAAACATCGAAATGCCGAAATGCCAAAACCTATTCACACTAAGCTAATTCAGAGTTTCGCATAGCGGGACTTCATGACTTGTGATGATGAAGGGTCTTGCCCCTCCCAGAGTTTCGTGAACTAGAATTTTGCGACTCGTCAAGATGAAAGGCCTTGCCCTTTGGTTTCCTGGGTGCCGAAATGCCAAAATGCCGAAACCTATTCACTCTAAGCTAATTTGGAGTTTCTCATAGTGGGACTTCGCAACTTGCGATGATGAAGGGTCTTGCCCTTTGGTTTCCTGAGTACCGAAACATCGAAATGCCGAAATGCCAAAACCTATTCACACTAAGCTAATTCAGAGTTTCGCATAGCGGGACTTCATGACTTGTGATGATGAAGGGTCTTGCCCTTTCGTTTCCCAGGTGCCAAAACACCGAAATGTCGAAATGTTGAAACCTATTCACACTAAGCTAATTTGGATTTTCTCATACCAAGACTTCGCGACTTGCGACGATGAAGGGTCTTGCCCTTTGGTTTCCCGGGTGCCAAAATGCTGAAATGCCGAAATGCCGATGAACGGGTCCGTATACTCTGGGACTTTCAGGATATTTCCAAGCCCACTCTCCTACCTATGAAAAGGTTAAGGTCGATGGGCGATAGAGCTTCGACAGATCTTTCAAAGGGTTCTTGGGTAAATTATCCCTAGTCTTGGTGACCTGAGTAAACATCTTTCTAATTCGTCGGGCTATAGATTCGGTGGTAAGGGTAAAGTAAAATCATGGGTTTACTATCATGGTAGTCCTTTTGAGGGACTCATTCTTACTCTGGAGTGCGAGGAAACTTCCCGAGAGAAGTGCCTTCAGGAAATTAAACTAGGGCATAGCGCAAGCCAAGTAGATAGGAAAATTCTCAAGGGAACGGACTCGTATTCTGAACCAACTCATTCTATACATAGAACGATTATGGTCATATAAGTATAAGCATGTATCCCTTTTCTCCAAATAAAAACACAGGCAAATACTTCTATACAGAAATCATTTATGAGTGTACAAACATGAGCATGCATCTAGGATATTCAATTCAAGATACAAGATATAAACACTTATCAAAAAAACACCAGGTGTGACACGACTGCTGAGAGGGGTGCTTGTTTCCACCCAACTGTAGGCTCAGTGACTCCAAATGGATTTACCACTAGCCACCCCCGAGTTAGACTATGATGCTCGATATTCAGTCTCCTACTTCCATCTCAACAGAAGTCAAGGAAGAAGGTTACTCTCCTTCTCCTCTGTTTAGAACTCCCTGTATTTCTCGAGTTTCTCTCGGTTCTCTTCCGCGATCTTCGTCACGTGCATTCTCCTCTCTTCTCCCCCTTACCACGCTTCCTCTCTTGCCTTTTCTCTGCAAGATTGCGTGTGGCACGAATTTCCCCATCCATGGTCAAGTCTGGGATCTATTAAAGATGGGCATCTCACCCCCATCCCCTCATTAACTCTTGAGGAGCCTCCCCACCTACCAATCTAACGGAAAATCCATTCCAGGGTCAGAGAACTTATTTGAGCTTTGAGCAAGTAAAAACCAATACGGTACTGGCCCGGTGGAAGTTAGCACAACCATTCCAGGTCCCTTCCACCACCTCTCATTATCCATCGTGGTCTATTTTAGCACATCCCCCTCCTAGCAATCATGCAACACATAATCATAACATAATTTACATTCATCGACCTTTTATACAAAGGTCTACCAAATAAAACATTCACATCTTTTGTGTTTTCCATAGTTCTTGGCCAATATAGTTATTTTTACAGACTGGGGGAAGGTGTTACAATTCCTTCCCCCTTAAAGGAACATCGTCCTCGATGTTCTATCTATCAATATGACGTGTATGTACAAAATTAAAGAAAATCGGATATGCATGTTTCATTGCATATTCCATTTCCCATGTAGCCTCATCTGGGCCAAAATGTTTCCACTGCACCTTTATCTGTGCAATGGTTCGGCTCTTGAGTGGGGTTTCCTTTCTGTCTAGGATGAATTTAGGTTCTGGTAGGAATTCTCCCTTCGGTTCCACCTGGATCACAGACCAGTCAATTATATGATTATAATTGTGTACATATTTCTTCAATAATGAAACATGGAAAACATTATGTGCTTTTACTGTGGGAGGAAGTGTAAGCCTATAGGCTACATGTCCCACTCTATCTAGAACTTCAAAGGGTCCACAATATCTAGGTGCCAACTTGGCACAAGATCCCATCCTCAGAGAACTCTTCCTAGGCCTAACTCTGAGGTATACGTGGTCTCCCGTCTTGATATCTCTTGGAGTTTGCTTTCGGTCGACGTAACTTTTCTGTCTGTTCTGAGAGACCTTTAGGTTTTACTTTATATGAATCACTTGTTGTTCCATTTATTTCAACATGTTGGGTCCAATAGTAATTATGTTTACTGGCTTACTCCAACTGACTGGGGTGTTTCACGGTCTACCATAGAGGACTTTGAAGGGACTCATCTTCAGGGACTCTTGGTAGCCATTGTAGGCAAATTCCCCCAGTGGTAGGTAATCTTCCCACTTCTTGGGTTGATGCATTACATCCATTCTTAGCATGTCTTCCATTATTTGGTTCACTCTTTCCATCTGTCCATTGGTTTGAGGATGATAGGTTGTGCTAAACAGTAATTTGGTCTCTAGACCAGCCATCAAGGATTTCCAAAAGTTGGAAGTAAATTTTGTGTCTCTGTTAGACATGATCTCTTTAGGCATACCATGTAGTCTAAATATCTCCTTCATGAATATGTTGGCAATATCTATTGCCTTGCAAGTCAATTTGACAGGGATAAAATGGGTGGACTTGCTCAGTTTATCCACCACTACGATTATGGAAGCATTCTGATTGGTCGATGTTGGTAATCCAGTGATGAAGTCCATGGAAATGGTTTCCCATTTCCATTCCAGGATTGGTAGAGGTTGTAATAATCCTGTTGGGTGTCGGTGTTCTGCTTTAACCTGTTGGAATTCTAGGCACTTAGCTAAATATTTAGCTATGTCTTTCTTTAACCCAAGCCAATAGAATTGTTTCCTAGTGGTCGTGATCATCTTCTGATATCCCGAGTGACTAGTATATGGTATTTTATGTAGTTCATCCATTATGAACCTCTTCAAGTCGTCACAATCTAGAATATACAATCTGTTTCTATAAGTTAGCAGACCTCCATCTATCATGTGGAAGCCTTCATACTTTATTCCTACGGGTTCTTGCTCGAGGTACAAGGTCACGGTCTGGAAGAATGTGTCTATTTCTTGTGCATTCCTGACTCTTTCTTTGACATTCGTCTCGCAGGTACTCACTGATGAAATCCATGGAGATGATTTCCCATTTCCATTCTGGGATTGGTAGAGGTTGTAATAATCCTACTGGGTGTCGATGTTCTGCTTTAACCTATTGGAATTCTATGCATTTGGATAAGTACTCAACTATGTCTTTCTTCAATTCAGGCCAATAGAATTGTGTCCTGGTGGCCGTGATCATCTTATGGTATCCTAGATTACCAGTATATGGTATTTTATGCAGTTCATCCATTATGACCCTCTTCAAGTCGTCACAATCTGGAATATACAATCTGTTTATGTAAGTTAGCAGGCCTCCATGTATCATCTGGTAGCCTTCATACTTTATCCCTGTGGGTTCTTGCTCCAAGTACAAGGTCACGGTCTGGAAGAATGTGTCGGTTTCTTGTGCATTCTTAACTCTTTCCCTGACGTTGGTCTCGCAGGTGCTCACCGCTGTCAGATGAATTGTTTTCATACTTCTGCTAAGGGCATCGACCACCTTATTTTCCTTTCCTTTAACATGTTTGATTTCAAAATAAAATTCACTAAGGAGGGCCATCCACCTAGCTTGTCTAGCATTGAGCTTTGGTTGGTCAAACATATATCGTAATCCACAGTGGTTTTTCATAAGTACAAATTTCCTTCCCAAAAGGTAATGCCTCCACATTTTTAAGACGTGTACTATGGAAGCCAGCTCTAGATCATGGGTCACATAGTTTACTTCATGTTCATTCAATTTTCGGGATTAATAGCAAACTACACTTCCTCCTTGCATAAGGACTCCTCCGAGCCCTTCCTTACAGGCATCTATGCACATGAGGAATTCGTTTTCAGGATCAGTGATCTTCATCACGGGACATGGTTCAGAAGGTGTTTCAGGGATTGAAATCTTTCTTCACATTCTTGTGTCCACGTGAATTTAGCTCCCTTCTTCTGGAGGGCAGTGACTGGACAACCAATCTTGGAGAATCCTTTTATAAACCTCCTATAGTATCCTGCTAAGCCCATAAAGGATCTGATATCTGAAACATCCTTTGGGGTAGGCCATTCCATGATAGACCTGATCTTGTCAGAGTCTACTACTACTCTTTCTTCAGATATGATATGGCCCAAGTAATGTATTTTCTTCTGGAAAAAGTCGCACTTGCTAAATTTGACATAGAGTTGATGTTCTCTTAGCACTTGAAGCACAAGTCTAAGATGTTCCTCATGATCCTCTCCATTCTTGGAGTAAATTAATAAATCATCAATAAAAACCAGTACAAATATGTCTAGGAATTTGTTGAGCACATTGTTCATCAAGCACATAAAAGTGGCAGGGGCATTGGTCAATCCAAATGGTACTACCACAAACTCATAGTGACCATATCTCATCCTGAAGGCAGTTTTGTGG
>CBVK0102060959.1:0-13495 GCA_900067695.1 Picea abies
AAAAACAAGATGATGTTGATAATAACAACAACTTAGTTTAAAATGGCATATGATTTCTCCAATGAACAAGCTCATTCCATATGGTTTAGTCTGTACCATCTGTCAACAACATAGCCTCCAAAAAACATATGTATTTAACTCTCTTAGAGGAATAGAGAGCATAGATTAGGCTAACATATAGTTGATTTAAAAAAAGTTCTTTTACTCTTATTCTTATGAACTTATTTGTCCCTTTCACGCTTCTTATAAAACCTCTCCAAGATACACTTCACCTCACGCTGAGGAAAATTTCTAAGGTTGTAATAATGAGGAGCGGTATCTATTAGCCTGTTACAATGAGGTGAAATTGTAGGACATAAATGGAATTAGTTACAAAAGTAAGATCAACCCACAAAAAAATAAAAAAGGAGATAGTATGCACTTACCACTCTCCTTGAACATCAATGACGATATGGATGAAATTACTACTTTTCAACATATACTCATTGTATAGGACCCATTATGGCTTGTGATCAACATAGGTTGAAGGATGCAACTGAACGGACTGTGTATTTTAAATCAAGTTAAACAGTCAGAACACATATAACAAAATAAATGAAAACATACATCAGAACAAGTGCATATGATAGAAGAAAACAAAATTCACACTTGCAATTAACTTCATAAGATCATGTCAATCAAATATTTTTTTCACACCTGGTTATATTTTACTATAAGATCATGTCAATCAAATATTTTTTTCACACCTGGTTATATTTTACTCTGAGATACTATTCACTCTACTCTCGATGAGCCACCTGCATGAAATAACCTATGAACATTTCCTTCCTTAAATTAAGATAGTACTTGTGACTTTTAAAATCAGTGCTACACAAATTGAGCTTGTATCTTGTCATGATGCGAACTAATTGTTGTCTCACATTGTCATCGACTTTGAGGGCCCTTGTATTTGTAAAATTTTTGTATCGCCAATTTGGATCTTAATCTACAAAACTAGCACAAGAAAATGTTGGAATCAACCAAAAAGAATACAAAAAACATTTAACATATGCATGATCATGATCCAAGTCATATTTGGACCAATACCAAGGTTTTTGGTAGGGGAGAAGGGTAAGGTTCATGTATGGGAGCGAGATATCTACCAAATTTAGGGGGACAAGGGGTAGGAATGAAGACAAAATAGTAAAGAATAAAGAAATTAATTTTTAGTGCATATTCAATTAGTGCAAATAAATCTATACTTAACTATATTAGATCCATATTCACTCCGATATATATCAAGCACCGAGAGGGAAAAAATCCCTTGAGGTGAAAACCTCGAGTTATTCATCCCTCAAAAAAATTTGCACCTCGAGGGATTTGATCCCTCTCAATGCTTGATAGATTCATTGTAAAGATAGATCTAAACTAGTTATATTTGACTCGATGATCTTCTTGCCTCTACATGCAGTGCAATATGATTCAATGAAATGTTCAGAGGAGGTAGCCACGAAGTTTTTGATCCCCATGTCTGTCAAATCTAAATGCCTTCCAAAGTTATAGAAGTCATGAATCCAAAGGGTTAGCTCAACTGGTTGTCACCAATGTTGTTGGGAATTTGGATAGTTTTGTGCCAACATGTTCCTAGTTAAAAACCCCATGTATGAGGCACAATAGTCTATTCCAATGGGTTTCCTATGGATACCACACCACATGCACCATGAGTGATGCATAGAGAACTGCAATTAGCTGCATCATTTCTAAACTTAAAGAATCTAGGTCACACACCAACCAGACTACGCCTAAGCTAAGTTAGATAAATACAGACATAAAACTAATCCCCCACCCCAGTAAGGACCTTAATGGTAAAAAATCCATAGTGTAGGCAGCTTCACTCTCTTTGAATGCTCTATAAGTCTGCAACTAGATTGTCCAAGGATCTATAGGCTCAATTTTCTTTCCTTATATAAATCACACATATATCATATTATAATATATTTCTTTATTCGATCACATCATGGATCGAATTCTCGCTTCCTTGTGTTCTCATATCTCCACTAAACCTTGTCCCATATCCATAGACGTGTGCTCCTGATGCTAAAATTCTCACACTAGTCCCCAATACTAAATACTTTTCCCATGGAACAAAATGTTATTTTCTCGGGTTTATAGCCTTAGCTCTACTCCTTTTGGTTCTCTATCCATAATACCAAACCCTCGATACTCAAGTGCTAATTAAATAAGAGCTTATCTTTCCCTCACGACATTTTCCAAATCAACGGCCATGACTTAATCATTTGTTGGAATGGACAACTATAATCCATTTCGGGGAAGGCTAGTCCTTCATTCAAATCTCAAGGTAGGGACCTAAAATACATCATATGTTGATGTGTGTCACCATCGTTGATGGTCTAGATTATTTCGCAACATGACCGAAATTAACCTCTGCGTACTTCCATGATGCAAAGTCCATGTCTTCTGTTGATTTCTCATATAATCCTTCAATCTGACGTTAACTGTTTAATCATTTCTCAACGCATGTACTATCTCGATCCAACGGTCCCCATTGTCCATCCCACATATCGACGCCTCCTATGTATCCAATGATATAAGCATAGAGATCGTTGATCTTAGCGTGATCAACGATCTATATTCTTCTTGGTCCTTTCCATTTTCTCAGTAACTCTTAATCGAATGGTAACTAAGCGTTGGATTATCTAATCCGACGGTCAAAAATCATCTCCCGACCATATCTAGGTTTGTTAGAAACCTTTGTGGTCTCTAGCAAACATTATCTAGTTCATATTTTAGTTTGAGAGAATGGGAACTCGGGTTATTTCTTCAATTTTGGCTCTTGTCCACTAAGATTTAAATGTTATTCCCCATGGTGAGAGATGGGATCACCAATATACTTTGACCTCTTACACTATATATTTGAGGAGGCGGTTTTGCTAGAATCATAGTTTGTTTTCAATCCTAGATATTTTTTTTAATGTACAAAGTGTCATCAGATCTTCGAAGCACAAACCGAAAGTAGTAACTGTCGGAGGTATGGCACCCCCATAGGAGGTACTGTAAAACCATCATATATTCATCAAAGGAGGTCATCGGATATCCGAAGATCTGACCAACATTACCAGCTATCGGAGGTATGGAACCCCTGTCATAGGTGCTATGATATCGTTGGATATTCGTCAAAAGAAGACGTCAGTTATCCGACATCGGGACCGACAGCACTAACCGTCGAAGGTATGGCACCACCGTCAGAGGTACTGTTGTATCGTCGGATATCTGATGCTCATGGTCATTGGATATGAGAGCACGTGTCTGATAGTATTGGTCGTAGGGATGTAGAATACTTAACGTATCGTTACATTAGACTTCCAACATATAGCTGTCGGAAACAATGTCTAATTTCAACAAGTTTTTGGCCCTTAGGGTTGTTGGTATAACCGACAATAGGTTATCAAATATCCAACGTTCGTACGTTCATTGGATATCCAACATGAATACACCGACGAAAATAATAACTGGGTTGCATCAGAGAGCCAACGAAAGTGCATCGAGAAACCGATGTAGTGTCATCGGATTTCAATGCACAAGAAGTAGTGGGTTGAAGAGGCAAAATTAGTAACCCTCCTAATCTGAATCAAACAATTGGCTCACTCTTTCAAGCAATTTTTTTTCTTTCGCGTCAAGAAAGGACTAAATGTCGAAGTAGATATGTGGGCCAAGAAGGCCAAATTACTCTGACAAGGAATGCTTTGTTTTAATGGGGCGAATAGCTCATTACACATTCCCTAGTGCAATGAATCTTGGGGGTGAACCTCAGGACAATGTACACTCTTAAATTTTGAATGTTTTTTATATAGATTTTTCTACTAGGACATTATATTAGAATAGCAACTAGTGGGGATACTAGGAAATCAAGTTTAGTGTTAGAAGTCTCAATTAGTATATTATATGTAGAAAATAGGTTGGTCATTGAGGCTAGTTTTGGATCCATTTTTTATGTAAATTCTAGTTGCTACCTTGGTGCATCCCTCCTTTTATAATATAAAATATATTTCCAGTTTTAGTTAAAAAAATAATATACATGATTGTGTAAATCAAAAAGTGTACCATAACAACAACTATTTCATAAACAATACACATTCTTTCAAATCCATGATGCATGTCATCTCTCAAAATCTCTTCTATTGTATGCACTCTTGTTTCCTGCATGTTTAATACGTTAAGACAAAGAACAACTAATATAATTAATATAAAGGTTTATTATTGTTCCATTAATTATAAAACAAGGGAAGTTAAACAACATAACTACTTACAATTTAATTAAACTTTGATACTTCAATATATACTTACAACCCATACTTAACCCAATGTATATCAATTCTTTGGTTGGCTCTTCTTTGTATGTTAGCAACTATTAGAAGACATCCATGGATGAATGTAAATAATTATTTAAATATAAAGATCACAAAAAACATGAAATTTTAAGTAAGGCCAAAAATGTAAGTACTCACAAACTTTGCGATCAACCCTTTTATTCTTTGTCATCCTGTCTTATGTGTTGAATGGGTTTCATTTTTTTTCTTTTCTACAACAAAACAATTGAAAATTGGTATTTCATGTAATAATTAAATTTGATGTACCTAAAAGAATAAATGAATGATTACATACATCTAATGCACATTGTAATTGTTGGGATGGATCCTCCTGCGATGCAATTATGTTCATTTTTTTTACCATCTCCTTATACACTTTTTTGGATATAAAAGTGTATAAAGGCAGGAATCATCAAATATAAAAATTATGAAATATTTTTTACAAAACAATATTTCAGTGTGTATAATAAAATAGTATGCATTGGTGTGTTATTAATATGTATACGCAACGGTGTATGATAACCATGCTCTTACAAATTCAAAAAAGTTTTGTTTACAAATTGTTATATTCTTACGGTGCTCCATAAATTAATAGAAGCATCAGTGTCTCATTATTGTTTATTGCACACCGTCGAACCCGGGAACAAATTTAAAACATGATGTTTTCGATGTTAAAAAAAAGTGTTTTTATTATTATTTCAAACTTCGCGATGTTGTTAATGGGAAAATGTGCACGAGTGAACTACACCTATATAGTGTGCACAACTAAGTGCGAAAGATTTTTTTTAAAAGAAAATTGACAGCGATAGGATTTCGGATCCAATGCAATGAGTGATCCCATTGCAATGGTTACCAAATTACCCATATATAAGTAAAGAAACCCTATAAAAATTTATTGGTAAAAAAAAATCTAGTTGTGAAATATAGAGAGGGAAACCAATAGAAACAACAAGGAAGCTAGGGCTTCCAATACCAAATGTAACTATGAAACCCTTTTATTTTTTTGAGAATTCACTAAAAATTATATGAATCAAATAGGGGAAAGATTGAGATGATCAATAGAATAAAAGCACATACCTGGAATTTCTCCTCTACAAATTTGAAAGTTAAATACGACGATCCCTTAAAATTTTGGCTCTTCAAAAAAATCTACCCACTCCAAAGTCTTTGCTCGTAAATCTCTCTTGCACAAATATGCCTTCTAAATTTTGGCAAAAGAATGAAAAAATGATTAGGTTTTTCATTTATAAACACATACATTTCAAAAAAATGAAATTCCCGCTCATTTTTTCATTGTATATTTTGGTGCATTGATGATAATCATGTGCATTTTTTTTTGTAACTTACTTTATCAATGCTTTATAAATTTTATAGAAAATTGGTGCAATTGTAAAGTAAAAATGCATCGAAAAACAATTTAATTGACAAATTACAAATGAAAACCTCCACAATTAAAGTTTTACAGAAGTTTTGCTTTGCGGAGGCATAAATGGAGGTCACTCTATGATGCCTCTCATAGTTTAGTGCATAGTCTTGGTCCTCTTCCACTTCCTCGGCACTTTGACCCACATCTCCTCCTTCGTGGGCCACTCAAATTTCTCCAAGATATCATCCTTTTCATCCCTATAGCCATAATAACTAGTGTCAATTCGCTTGTTAATCTCATACCTAGGCCTCCTCTTTTTCACCTCAAGGGGCTCATCGATAGTTCTTTGACATCATGGAGGAATTTTGTATCCTCGAAGTATCTATAATCAAGGCCCTTCTTGGTGGCACTAGGAACATCAACTTTTTTCCTTTCCAAGTCCATCATCTTGGCCTCTACTCTGGCATAATTAGGATCACCAAGCTCTACAATCCAAGCTTCCAAGTGCCCCTTTTTCCTAATCAGCAAAAAAGGAACCCTGGTGGATGTCTTAATTATACTATTATGTCAACCTCAAGAATAACCTATGGCCCATATTGTATATTTAATAGAATTTAAGAAGCACATTTGAAAACAAAAATGATGATCCATAAGCTTCACCAGCATACATTATCATTGAATATTAAGCATTACCTTGGCATCGACATGCTCCATGAGATCCTCACTCGTGTATTTTCTAAGAAGCTATTGTTTCTTCTTCTCCGGAACCATGCACTCAATCTCTTTCTGATTCGGAAGGGGCACATGAGCACCAACTCTCACTAGTCTCTTTGTTGTTGGCTTCCCTTTTCCTTCTCTCCCATGTCAAGAGGGAGGCTAAGTTGATGTTCAAGAGCGAGAGGGTTGTTGTCGTTAAGTTGGTCATATTCAAAGAAGAGGAGGATGTGGTGAAAGAAATGGGAGAGTTGGATGAGGGAAACCAACAGGAGAGAAAGTGAGATTTTGTTGTCCATGTGCCCCTTTCGGCTGATAAATATATCGAGCACATGGTTATGGAGAAGAATAAATAGGAGCTTCTTAGAAAACACATGAGTGAGGATCTCATGGAGGAGCATGTCGAGGCTAAGGCAATGCTTAATATTCAGTGATAAGGTATGCTAGTGAAGCTTATGGATCATCATTTATTTTTTTCCAATGTGATGCTTGACATACAATATGGGCCTTTGGTCATTCTTAAGGTTGACAGAGTATTGTAATTAAGACATCCACTAGGGTTCCTTTCTTGTTGATCAGGAAAAAGGGGCACTAGGAGGCTCAGATTGTAGAGCTTGGTGGTCCTAATTATGCAAAAGTAGGGGCCAAGATGACGAACTTGGAAGGGAATGAAGTTGATCATGTGTCTAATGCCACCAGTAATGGCCCTAGTTATAGATACTTCGGCACTGCAAAATTCCTCCTCGGTGTCTAAAATATATTCGATAATCCCGTCGAGGCGAAGAAGAGGAGGTATAGGTATGAGATAATTTACAAGTGAATTGACACTAATTATTATTAATACAAGAATGAGGAGGACAATATCTTGGAGAAATTCAAGTGGCTCGAGGAGGAGGAAATGTGAGTTGGAGCGCTAAGGGAGTGGCAAAGAATCAAGTTTGTGCACTAAAGTATGAGAGGCACCTAAGAGTGACCTCTATTTTTTCCTCTGCATTACAATAAAACCTCCACAAAATTTAATTGTGGAGGTTTGAATTGTAGTTTGTCAATTAAATTATTTTTCTTCTAGCCTTCCACTCACATAAAAAGTTGTATGTGTCGACTTGTTGTCGCTAGTCCTACTCTTGCACTCATCATCATCGTCGTCGTTGATGCACATACAATTATTTTGAGGCACATATATATAGATAAAACAAATTGAAATTATACAATACAAACATATATAACAACTTTGTATTTATCAAAAACTAAAATTATTTTTTATTTGTAAAAAATATTCAAAGGACACCCCACTCGACGAGGAAAGCCGAACGCGAAAAGCACACCGAGAATTTTAAAAAACATTGAAAAAGATACCAAATGTAAGACCAATTTTAAATTTTAATCCGATGAAAATTAAAATAAGGAGGTAACAAACAATTTACTAAATTTTAATCCGATGAAAATTAAAATAAGGAGGTAACAAACAATTTACCTGGTCTCTTTTCACCCGAGGAGGCATGGTTGGTCCATAGAGGAAAATTGAAATTTTCAACTTTTTTTCCAAAATTGGAGAATGTACGAAATCCACAGGGGCACTGAGGAAGAAACATTGTGAAGCACTACAATCAGAGCAGTCATAGAAGGAAGATGAGCACCAGTGATTGTGTTAGAGGTTGGATGCACAAAACGAAATGTGGTAATGAAAATCGTTCTAGTAATTTTTTATTTATTTTACCTTTTCGCGGTGAGCCCAACAGTAAGACACACCAGAGTCTTCTTTGTTCCTAAACGCACCTGTATGCTTGTTTTATTTTACCCTAAAACAATGCACCGTATAAATGGATGCATGAGTATAGTTGTCCATGAGTAACACACCATACATATTTTTGGTTATATAGTAAACAAAATCAAGACTATAGTATTATTAAGTGCACCATAATCATTTCCGGGTGTGCCACTATTATAGATTTATCGGTGTTGTCGTGGTTTTTTAACGTGCCATGGAAGGTTTGAGGTTTTTTAAATTAAATGTTTTTATTGAATAATCAATTGTTCTAACCTGATATAGTGTGTTTTTTACAAGCGCACAAGTGCACTTAGGTTATTGTGGAGCACCATGATGCATTTTATTTTTTATAAAATAAAAAAATTATATTTTAGTATGTTATATTAATAGCAGTTATCAATGCACTTTATTTGTTACGAACCGGGGAATTATGTTTGTAAGAGAATAGGTGTAGTTCGTCGACTTAGGTGCATCGATATTAAAAACTTATGAAAAAACCCTCTAGTCACCCGCCTCCGCTAAACACCTCTGCTATAAACATATAAGGGATAAATTTTTCGGGGATGTTTCATAAAAACCTCCACTATAAGGTGTTATCCTTGTAGTGATTCCTTCATGAAATGGACATGTTGGTAGGAAGATTAGAATCAAAGGGCTCAAATTGAGGATAGCATGAAGGATAGATGTGCAATGAACAATACCAACTAATTGTTGGTGATTAAGGCATTCTAAAAGGAGGTGATTGTCTTCATGCAAATTCATTGGAGGAAATTAGGTTTTATGTTTTATATGGTTAATAGGGTTGTGGAACATCTACATATTCCACTTGAGGTTCTTCTATCCCTACCCCCCCACAATGGGTCTATGTCTCTATTGGGGACTCTTCCTTTGACAACATTGCTATGATTAAGGAAGAAGTTATGGTTATCCCACACACATCATCATCATAAATAGTGGTTGTTGTCATTGGAGCTCTCTTTGTGGACCAACCAGATTTGGAAATGTGCACCAAGGAAGATATTGTGTAAACTTCGAATGATTGAGTAAAAGATGTCATTCAAGGGCTAGCTCTCTAATATTTTCTCTTACTCATGTCATGTTTTGTTGTGTTATTTTACTTTTGCATGTGTTTGTAAGTATACATGCCATTTTTTGGTATCAAAATTTGGATGGGTGAGTCTACAAATTTTGGGTGGAAAAACACTTCAATTTTGCTAGAAGGTTGTGGCCAATACTCTAATAGTTTTTGTAATACAAAATTGACTAATTTGATCACAAATACAAGTTTAACCATTATTGTATAAAATAAAAAAACTCAACTCTATTTTTTCATTAATTATAATAAATTGTAAAATAAGTTGAACAACATGAAGCTTGCATCACAATTATTGAGCCACTACTAAATCACTATCGACCACCAATCCCTTTATAATCATAAGGTGGCACATAAATAAATACATGGGGGGAATACAAAGCATTTCCTAGGTATCTTGAATTATATATGTTTACATATTTAGAAAGATGATGAAATTAGAAAGAGGAAGACAATAAGTTGTGATTGTTAGAGTTTTGCACATAAGGGTGTGCTAGGTTAACATGTCAAAGTTTAAGCATGTCCAAAATTTGATATAGTGAAACTAGGTCACAACACTAAAATTGTGCCATTGAGATATAAGTGCATCCATGACACAATACCTAATTGACATTTTGAAGTGCATCAAAGGTGATCTTCATCTATATAATGTGCATATGTGTTGATTATTATATGTGACTTTATACGATATATATTGACCAAAACTATGTGCACATACTTAGATAGTCTTCTAAGTTGAACTTATCTTTAGTGAGACTCCTTTAATGATGGAGTTATTCAATCTTTGAGTCCTTCCAAGGTCAAAACTCCTTTCTTAGGAGTTGTTAGTTTGAAACTATTCTCTTTCTAACTAGAGAGTGTTAGCTTGAATTTGGTCTAAGGTGTATTTATTTTTGGCTTGGAGTGATTATCCATTTAACTTGATCAAATAAAGTTATGGGTTCATGTACAATAACTTACTATTTCCGTTGTAGAATTGTGTATGGTTCCAATTTCATGGATGTTCTTCAATAATGGGCATATAACAATGTTTGGAATCTTCATTAGATTAATGTGTAGTTTATCCTAGTGTTGGGTATATGTTATATTATTTGCATGATTAACCCTATTCATTAAGAGAAAGTCTGGAAAAAAAATTGAGTTGTTTTTGGTCCATTTTTTACATGTTCTTTTGTCAATGGTTTTTCTCCCATTGTAATGTAATTCTAGTTAAAGAATCTAATCCGAGTTAACGAATTTGGGTTTTGGATGCCACAAAATCCTATATATTGTGTTATAATGGTGAAGTTAATACAATGAAAGTTATAGGTGTGACTCTAAACATTTGCTGGTTTTCTCGATTAAGAGTTTCTAGGGTAAATCTCTAAGTATTGTGTGTGATTTCTATTGTTTACTTTTCTATTTTATAAAGAATCTATGTGTACATTGCTTACCTATAAAGGTTTAAGGCTTATGCCTGGTTCACATGAAAACCAAGATAAACAAGTTATCTAAGAAAATATATACTTATTCATGTTTATAAGTAAACTTTTCTTGAAGTTATGGAAAATAATGGAAGGAATTGGGATCCCTATTAAGCTCCATGTTGTTGTGATTAGGCTATGTGAAAAGGTTATTGCTAAGATGACATGTAATAACAAATTCTTGGAGGGAATGTGGATGAAGACTAGGGTTCCATGGATTTTTGGTGAGCTTGATGGATAGATACAAAGAATTGTTGGATTTTTATGAACAAAATTTGGAGGAAATAAAAATATCCACTTCCGCAATCCCTAGTTTTGTGAAGTCTATCTATGGTGATGATCTGAAATTGAGGTCCAAATCTCTTTTATTAAAAAAAAAAATAGGTTCTAAATTTTTTTTGTATAAATATTAGCTCAAATTAGGCCTTGCTAATCTGGACAATCTTAGCATTGTTTGTTGTCAATACAATGGTACAAAAGGAGACTCGTCATTGGACGAAAGGGAGACAACCCTATTGGTGTTGAAATAAGAGTGTTTTGAAACCAACATCTCATCCTCTCATGAAGCTAGTTGGAAAGAGACGGTAATGTTACCCTAGGTTTTAAGCCTCAAACATAAGAACATTAGACCCTAACAATATAAAAGTCTAAGCATGAATCTTGTATTTATGATTTTGCAACATTTGATTTTTATTGTATTTTTACAACTTATATTATTTTGTATTTGCTTTTGTAAGTGAAATATGAATTTAAACAAAGTTGGTATGAGTATTAGAAGTGGAAAATAGTAAAAGAAAACTTAAACAACTACGATTAATTAATAAGTGATTCTAAAATAAAAATCCTAAAAAAGTAAAATGAAATAAATTATGTATTTTTTTCCTTTTATATTGCAATTAGTAAAATTAAACTAATAAGCAAAAATAAATGGTTAAAAACAAATCACACGTTAAAAGAATAGTGTGCAATGTAATTGATTTATTTTTATTTTCTTTAAATGTTGTAGTTGGTAATTGATTTAAAGAAATAAAAACTAAACTAAAACAAAAGAAAAAACTATGTACCATTGAAACTAATATAATATATGAATTTAAACTAATATAATATATGAATAACTTTGACCAGATCTTGCAAGGCAATGGAAAAGCTATACTAGTGCTATGCTTGCGCTTCCAAAACTGGTCCAACTGTTGGTTCTATTATCAAAACTAGTCCATCATAAAAAGGCAGTGTAGGATAGAATTCGTATTTAATCTTTGACGAAATCCTCCATGCTTAGAGTAGGCCCTGTTATAGCATCAAATGTCTGGATCCACTGATATTAACGGAGGCTAAGTTAGGGTTTCAACAAAGTATTTGGTATATTGGTAAGATCTTGGATTTATAAATTATCTTGGGCTTGTCGAAGGAGGGTGGTACATTGAAGCATGTTGAGGGCCAAAAGACGAAAAGAAACAAAAAAGTGTTCAAGAAGAAGTGATTTCTGGTGAAGATGATGCTTGGTGAGGATATTACAATTTATGAGGAAGGCATTGATTAGGAGATTCCAAAGTAGAATATCAGTAGTCATTCTTTGAACAATTGGTTGCAGTGTTGGTGGTTTCTAGTTCTAGGTTATAAGCCTATTTTTCATATTTTGTGTGGTTGCAGTGTTGGTGGTTTCTAGTTCTAGGCTATAAGCCTATTTTTCATATTTTGTGTCTGTGCTACATAGGGTTTATTTTTTTCTGTAATGAGGAGGATATAAATAAGATTATGAAGTGGTGATGGTTATGGGATTTTTCATACTTGTCACTAAGCCCTCAGTCTGTCAATTTTGATCCTCAGTGATTTTGATCCTATCACTGGGGTTCTAGGAAAGTCTCAATATGGGTCAAATCCCCTAGTCTTCCCATATAATTATGGTTAGAGAAAGCATCAAGGGTTATTGGGGATTCTCTTGGTAGGGTTATGCAGGTGGACATTTCCTTGAAATTCTATCACTATTGGACTGTATCCCATCTTTTGGTGGAGATTGATTTGAATGAGGGTTTGGAAGAATCCATGGAAATAAACATAGGGAATAAATGTCATAATTATATTATGGATTATTGCAAAGTCCCATTTCATTGTGTGCATTATCACTTTTATGACCATGTGGTTGAGAACTACCCCCAATCATTCACAAGGAAGGTTTGGTGCAAAAAAGAAGTGCATACTTATGTGGAAGAAACTAAAGAAGAGTTACGCGAAGGGGAAGAGCTCATCAATCACTTTCACGATGCATCTTCTTCTACTGATCTTGTTATCACAATGGAAAAAGACTCTTTAGATCCAATTCTTTGTAGGGATATTGGGAAAGACGGTGCCAATCCATGCAATCTACAATATTAGGAAGTTGGTGGGTTGGCTAGTGGATATGGTATGAAACTTCAAGAGATTGGTTTAGTGATTTCTTATGGTAAGTGGCATGATAATCTATCGATTGTTTTAGAACAATTTGTTACTCATGTTTCAAATCCCATTAACAATGTTTATTTGGCCATCATTATCAGAGTCAATGGTTGTTCCTTGAAATCATCCCCAAAGTAACTAGTAATACACCCGGGGGTTGGGACTAGATCCATTGCTTGGATCAATCTCTGAGTCTATAGGTACAAAAAATTTCATGAGAGATGCTTAAGACTAATCCCTAGAAGAAATCCCACAAGGGAACAAAAATCTCTTGAGGGGGTCCTTGGAGTA
>CBVK0102060986.1:0-13745 GCA_900067695.1 Picea abies
GAGTTCAGGGTTTCGAGAGTCCTGATGACAAAAGATCGGGACACTCCTTGGTAAAAATCCCGATATAGATCTAGACCGTCCATCCATGAAGGACACGTGGAGGAGATCGAGAGTCCATCGGTATTTCGGATACCGGGGATTCGAGTTGACAAAGTGGTGTCAAAGTGGATATCGGGGATATCGAGGATGTGAGGAGAGTCACTCGACACCAAGAACCCCGAATCAATGAGATTTTATGTGTACCATTCGTTTGGGAGCGGATGCATGTCACGAGACTACCCACATCTGGGAATCGGGCATCGGAGGTTGGAAGAGGAAGTCTTTCGACTTCACAAGTGGAGAAAGGGAGAGAGCTCTGTGTTGTGGGCCTAGCTGATGTCACATCGGGATATCGACACCTGGAATATTGGATTTATCGAGGTCGAGGAAGTCGGGACACTTCAAGTCTCGAAACAACGAGATTGGATCAGGGTTGTCCATCAGTTGGGGATACATGGCAGAGATCCAGACTATCAGGGGAAGTCCTGATAGAAGGACAAATCGGTGCATCAGAGTTCAGCGTTTCGCAAGTCCTGAGGACAAGAATTCTAGAGCATTCAAAGTCGCAAAACAACAAGAGGTGATCATGACCATCCATATTGAGGGGATGTGTGGCAGTGATCGGTGCCTCCAGGAAAAGTCCCGAAAGGAGAATCGTCATTTGGGAAATCATCAGTCGGGATATCAGGAATCCCGTGGACAAGAAGTCCTTGCAACTTGGAATCGCGAAGTCCGAAAGCCCGACCAGGGGGAGAAAGCCCCTTTGTTGTGGGGCCTAGCTAACGTCAAGTCGGACAATCGGGGATCAGGATAGGCCTAGCTAACGTCAAGTCGGACAATCGGGGATCAGGATATCGGGAATCCTGTGGACAAGGGGTCCTTGTGGTTCAGCATTGTGATGTCCAAAACCCCGATAGGAGATAGGGCTATGGCCACGAGAATAGTGGTCACGTGGACCAAGAATATGGCCAGAAGGGGATAAGGACCGAAGACGGGGATTTGGCTCATCGGAGTTCAGGAGATCAAGAGGTAAAGAACTCTCGACATCAAAAAAGAAGAAACTCTGAAACCCAAATTTGACTCGGGGAAACACACGGTCATGTGCGGAAGGTTGATCTCCCTTGGGAGGGAAACTTTGGAGTTCAGGGATTTGAATGGGGAAATGTAGGAGTCATGTATCGCGATTCCCCAAGTCGCGAAAATCCATTAAGCTCTTGGTTGGCTTAAGCGCGTGGGTATAGTACAAGGCCACATAGACAAGTCCCCTAAGAGAGAAACTTGCCCCTCAATAGCCCCGTCGGGGTTCGACATTTCGTTGTTTCAAGCTTCAGGGTTTGCAATGTCGAGAGACTCGACATTCTGGTAGCACCGAGTCGCAAAGTGTGAAAAGACGTCGTGTTGATTCAGCTCATAGTTGTGAACTATAATCACATGGAGGTGGAAAAAGGAAAGAGCTAGCCTGTGCTAAGCCCCGTAGGATTTTGGGGATTTTGATTGTTGAGAAAAATTTTGATTTTGAGTAGTGGGTATGTGACAAGTATATGCTACCTAAGGAAGAGTCACATGAATAGGATTGTAGAGTAAAATTATGCAGTGAGGGTGGGAGGGAGGAGCATGGGAGGATTGTAGTCATCTATAGGTTGAATCCTGAACAAATGGGATTTGCAGCTTCCTTCAAGTTGATTCTTGAAGAAAACAAGGGGTCGGTGCCTCCTTTCAAGTCGGTGCTTGAAGAATATAGGGGTTGGAGTCTCCTTTCAAGTTGATGTTTGGACAAGCAGGGAGTTGTAGAGTCCTTGAGTAGGTGCTCAGAAAATAAGGGGATTTGTGTCCATCACAATCATAAATTATTCTTCATAAAATTTGTAATTCTTGATAATTATATTTATATAATTGATTTTAAATACAAATCCTTTGTTGATCTATTATGGTGATTAATACAATAACAAAGTAATTACTAATTGTCTAAAAAGGTAATATTGATTCACCCCCCGCACCCTCTCAGTATTTCCAACAATTTGTATAAGAGAAGGTTCCTTCACCACATTCTAACCACTGGAAGGTAGATCTTGAAGAATCCAATGGATCAAAAACAAGGAATGTCATCCAAAATAACACCATTTTTCAAAGGACATGACTATATTTTTTGGAGAATAAGGATGAAGAGTCATATGATGTCACTTGGATTTGATATTTGGCAATATGTAGAAGATGGTTACACTACACCATCTTCCCCACCAACTGATGTTGCTGCAAAGAAGTTATTCCATGATAATTCAAGAGTTTCTAATGCCATTTTAAGTGGATTATCCATAAATGTATGTGTAAAAGTAATGCATTGCAAATCAACCAAATAATTATGGGACAAACTTAAAGTTATTTTTGAAGGAGATAGCAAGGTAAAACAAGCCAAACTTCAAACACTCATAGCACAGTTTGAGAATCTAAAGATGGATGAAGAAGAAAATATTGCAGAATATCTTCAGAGAGTAGCTGAGATAGTCAACTCAATAAGAGCAATGGGAGAAACAATAGAATATAAATATATTATTCAGAAAGTGTTGATAACATTTCCTATGAGATATGATGCCAAGATATCTACCTTAGAGGATAGAAACAACCTTGAAAAACTCACTATGGATGAGGTCCATGGAATCCTCATATCTTATGAGATGAGGATAGGGAAAGAAAGGCCATATAAAGGGGAAACAACCTTCAAAGAAAGAAAAAATAAGAAGAATGAGGAGAATGTGTCCAATCAAGATCAATTAGAAATATTTGATGAAGAAGTAACAAACTTCATGAAAAAACTTAAAAGGAATTAGTAAATTCAAAGGAAAGGTACCTCTTAAATGTTTTAACTATTTAAAAGTTGGACATTTCACCAACAAATATCCCTATACAAAAAAAGAAGAAAGTGATGGTGAAGAAACTTTCAAAGAGTACAAGAAGAGAAAAACTAGAAACAAGAAGAAAGTCCACAAAAATAAGAAGACCTTCTACACCAAAGAAGAAAACAACTCATCTAAATAAAGTGAAGGAGAAGAAGAAGAATTAGAGCATCTATTTATGGGTATAGAGAAACATGATAATCCTACTATAAGTACTTTTGGTATGGATGAAGACTCTGAAGAGAAAGGTGAAGTAGATCTTGAAGAATAATTGCTCAGTGCTATGGAAGAGCTCAGACAATATAAAAATAAAACTAAGTCATTAAAAGGATGGTTAATAGAGTTTGAGGAAGAAAATAAATCAAGAAAAAGAGAAATCTCAAAATCAGTCAAGGAAAATGAACAAATCATCATTGACTTAAAGACTCAACTCCAAGGCCAAAAAAATAGAAGAGATCTTAATTGAACAAATTAATAAAAAAAAACTATACTGTGATCAAAGAGAAGTTAAATTGTCCTTCTGTAAAAGGAACTTGAGAATGGAAATAATCACTCAAGATTTGAAAAATATTCAAAAATATTGGATGACATTCTGGATAGTCAAATATCACCAAAGTATAAGACATGACTTGGCAACCTCTGCAGCACAGAAGACAAACAAAAGGAAAATAATCTATGTAGATGCTCTTAAGAGAGCCTTAAAATTTGAAAATAATAATATGAAGAAGGCAACATTAAAGATTGTTCATAATAAGCTTAAGTTTTCACCTCCCACAAAAGAGAAAGAGGAAAAATGGAATATAATGGCTAGAATAAATCCTCCTAAGAGACATCAACACATCTTTCTTGGATATTGCTACTCTTGCAATAACTTTGGACATAAATAAGTACATTGAAAGGATTATGGAAAATCATACATTCATATAAATAATCAAAAAGATAAAATCAACAAAAATAATCTAAAGAAAAGAAGTCATTATTCATTCTCTCCATTACAAATATTCAATGTTGAATGAAAGAAGTGAAACAATTATGGTCATCAAACCAATGATTTTAGGCGAACCACAAAAACAATTACTTTTATCACTCAAGATAAGAAAATATGGAAAGAAAAACATATGGAAGATACATAATGCAAAGTAGTCATGTATTCTAAGAACAAAAAGTGTCAATGGTACATTGACAATGGATGCTCGAAACATATGACAGGAGATAAAAATAAATTTCTCAAACTAACAAAAAGGGAAAAAGGAAGTGTAACATTTGGAGATAATGTATCTACTAAAATACTTGGAAAAGGAACAGTCACCTTGGGAAACAAGAAAAACAAAGAAGAAAAACGTGTTACTAGTTGAAAATATGAAGCCTAATCTTCTAAGTGTTAGCCAAACCTGTGATCAAGGGAATATACTCATCTTTGACCACCGTAAATGTGAAATAATAGAAGAAGGATTAGGAAAATTAGTTTCTATTGTAACAAGAACTTCAAGCAATGTGTATATCTTATATATTAAGGAAGAAGAAGAATGCAATATGAGTCAAGTAGATGAAAGTTGGATATGGAACAGAAGGATGGGACACTTGAGCTTTGATAACCTGATTAAATATAGTAAAAAGGGAGTTGTAAAAGACATGCCAAAATTCATCAAACCCTCAAATCCTGTTTGCAAAAACTATCAATTAGGAAAGTAGAGAAGAATCAGATTCAAGAAAAAAGAGCATTCTACATAAAAACCCTTGGCGATTGTTCAGACTAATCTTTGTGGGCCCTCTGGGACTAGAAGCATACAAGGAAAACACTACTTCATGTTGATCATTGATGACTACAAAAGGATGATCTGGGTATATTTTCTCAAAGAAAAATATGAGGCATTTGAAAATTTTAGAGAATTCAAGACTTATGTAGAGAATGAAACATATCTCAAAATAAAATGTTTAAGATCAGAAAATGGATGGGAAATTGCCTCTAAAGAATTCAATAAGTTTTGTGAATATCATGGAATTAAGAGAAAATTCTTAAATCCAAGAACTCCTCAACATAAAGGATTTGTTAAGAGGAAAAAATAACTGTTCAAGAGGCTGCAAGCACTATTTTGAATGAATGCAAGCTCCTAGAAGTTTTTTGGAGAAATGCAATATATACAACAAACCACATACTTAACTGAGCACAACTAAGAGCTAACCATGAGAAAACATCTTATGAATTATGGTTTGGAATACCAACATCTGCGAAACATTTATGAGTCTTTGGAAGTAAGTGTTACATCAAGAGGGATGGAGACAATCTAGGGAAATTTGACTCTAGATCAGATGAAAGTATATTTATGGGATATTCACCTAATAAAAAGGCTTACAAGTGCTATAATATAAGATTGCACAAAATAGTGGAAAGTACAAATGTAAAAATGGATGATCTAAAATTGAGAAAATCAAATGTCAATATGAATAAAAAATTGATGAATGGAGAAGAACTAGTGATGATGAAGATGATAGTAAATCACAAGATGAAGAATATATTGAAGAACTAGAAGAGAATGGACCACAATTTGATGAAGATAAGGATTAGGTAGAAACAACCTTACCAAAATCACCATAAAAAAAGTTCAAAAGAATCACCCTGAAAATAAATTATATAGGATAAAGAAGCAGGAGTAGGAACAAGAAGGAAACTTAGATTTGATTCTGAACAAAAAATGATTTCAATATTGGAAACCATACATTTTGGAGAAGCCAACAAGAGTGAAGACTGTATAAAATCAATGACTGGGGAACTTGATCAAATTGACAAAAATCATACATGGGAACGTGTCCCTAGATCAAAAGACAATAATGTGGTAGGAACGAAGTGGATATTAAAAAAAAAACTCAATGTGAATGGACATATCATAAAGAACAAAGATAGATTAGTATGGAAAGGATATTCCCAAGTGGAAGGTATTGACTTTGAAGAGATTTTTGACCCATTAGAAAGACTAGAGGTCGTCATAATGTTTTTGGCATTTGCATGCTTCAAAAACTTCAAAATTTATCAAATGGATGTCAATTCAACATTCCTGAATGGAACATTAGAAGAAGTATATATTGAGAAACCATAAGGATTCATATTAACATAAAATCAGGACTATGTGTGCAAACTAAAGAAGGATTTGTACGGTCTTAAACAAGCCCCTAGAGCATGGTTCTCAATACTATATCAATATCTGCAAAAACAAGGATATAAAAGAGGGACTATTGACAACAACCTATATATATAAATTGAGGATCAAGATATGATTGTTGTGGTGGTATATGTAGATGATACATCCTGAGTGGGCCTAATGGTTTAGAACATGTGTTTCCTCTTAAGAGGTCACAAGTTCAAATTGAGAGGGGGGTAGGGTATGTATACCTCTGTAGGCTTTACCAGTCAAATTGGTGGGTGGAGGGGGGGCCCATGTCCCACAAATAAGGGGGTCTCATACACCAATTTGGTGTGGCTTGGCCATGACATTAAAAACATATTATTATTATTATTATTATTATTATTATTTGGAAGTAATATTACTATACTAAGAAAAACATTTTCTATAGAAATGCAAAAAGAGTTTGAAATATCTATGCTAGGAAAACTGACTTTCTTCCTAGGCTTACAAGTCACTCAAACATATAAAGGAATATGCATTTTCCAAACTAAATCTATCAAAGAAATGTTAAAGAAATTCCAAATGGAATAAAATAAACCCATCCACACTCCGATTTCACAGGATGCAAACTAACCCTAGATGATGATTCACCAATAGTAGACAAAACCATGTACAGATCAATTGTTGGTATCCTATTATATGCAATAACAACAAGACTAGATATCTTGCAGGATGTAGGATTAGTAGGTAGATTTAAATCAACACCTAAAGAAACTCACATGAAGGAAATATAAAGGATATTCAGATATATTAAAAGTACACTAGAGTTTGGTTTATGGTTTCCAAAAACAAAATGTTTTACATTGACTGTATATACTGTTGCAGATTGGGTTGGTAGTGTAGATGAAAAGAAAAGTACTAGTGGAGGAGAATTCTACTTGGGAAAGTGTCTGGTATCATGGTTAAGTAAAGAGAAGAAATTTATATTTCTATCTACAATAGAAACATAGTACATTTCTCTTGCATCTTGTTGCACACAAGTAATTTGGTCGAAACAGGCCCTAGAAGATGTACAAGTGAAGCATGATCATCCAATCACTATTAACAGTGACAACACCAATTCCATAAATATCTATAAGAATCCTATTATGCATTCTAAAATCAATCATATCCGAATTAAATACCATTTTATGAGAGATCAGGTTTCTCAAAAGGTATTCAAAGTGGAATATATTAATACTAAAGAGAAAATTGTAGACATATTCACAAAAATTATACCAAGAGTTACCTTTGAAAATCTTAGACATAAATTGGGAGTAATTCCCATACCTCCTTAAAAAAAAAAATGGGAGCACGTGAACAGGGGGGGAATCACCTCAGGGGGGAAAAAGAAACATCCCTTCTGTCATTGTTTTCAAGGGGGAAGAATACATAGTAAAACTCATTTAAAATAAATAGTTTTTAATTTGTTTCCATCAATTCCAAAGGGGGAGAATGTTGGACATGGTGTTATTATTGTCATTGATGTCAACAAGGGTTAAATGGATTTATCATCCAGACAATCCAACTATACCAGTTGCGGGAATCGACAGTAAAGAACGAAGAACAATGTAGATCATTGGATCAAAATAAGAGCATGATTGGATGGTAAATAACAAAGAAACGATGTTTATCATTGGATCAAAATGAAATGATAATCAAATGAATTGAATATCTTTTTTTGAGTCCATTGAGCAACCAAGAAATGGATAAGTATCATATTCTATCTATATCACTTTAAAATTTCTAGGTATGGTTCATTATGGAGGTAAAAAAAGTTATGGGTGCATTTTGATGACACCATAGAAGCCATGTAAGTCCGCGAGTCCAAGAGTATGTAAGCCTATCACACAAAATAATTCTAAGTATAGGTTCATCTTGGAGGCTAGGAAATTTGGGGGTGCATTTTGATGACAACATAGAAGACATGTGAGTCTGCAAGTCCGAGAGTCTGCGAGCCCATCACATAAAATAATTCTAAGTATAGTTCATCTTGGAGGATGAAGAATTTGGGCGTGATATTCTGATGACACCTGAGAAGACATGTAAGTCCACGATTCCGAGAGTCTGCAAAACTGTCACAAAAATTAATTCTAAGTCAAAGTCCATGTTTGAAATGAATGAATACTTTCCACTCAGAGATTGACTAAATCCAAATTGTAGATCTGTCTAAATCCCCTAGATAAATCAGGGCCATCCACTCAACACTTGGTCATCTCACAACTATCGATCTAATTAAATGCCAAGATAAGCAATGAAGAGGAAGATGAATGAGTCCGTGAGTCCGAGAGTCTATGAACCCATCACACAAAATAATGAGTAAAGGTCCATGTTTGAAATGAATGAGAACCATCCACTCAATGATTGATTATATCCTTATCATTGATCTATCTAAAGTGCCTAGATGAAATAAGTACCATCCATCTCAACACCTGATTAATTATGTGTCATTGATTTATTTAGATGATTAAGTCACAATATTTGGTCCCCCCTAGATTTGAAGTAAAAATGGACCGTCCATCTCACTGGAAAATTTAGTCAAAGACATTGGATCAAGTTATTCTCAGGAGTAAGGTAGGCCATTTGATCAACTCATGGGTGCAATTTCAACCATTTGTCAGTAAAAGGTAAAGTGGGTTGAAGAAAGTGCATAGGTTCCTAAAACAGTTAGGCATGAATAAAAAATATATGCACATTGAAATCAATGGTTAATATTTAATATTGATCTTGATTAGATAGTAGTTGAGTCTCTATGAAACCAAAGCTCAATGCAATCAATAAATTTACCATTGTAGTCAATTTCATGAAGGGTTGGTAGATTGATCATTTCATAAGAAATATTTACATGAGAAAGAGAAAAACATAATTAGTCTAGAAGGAATTTGAATTCGAATATGATTGATTTTTTATTACAGTCTATTGTAAATGAAGAGACACATTGATTCATTTAAAATACACAATGGCTCAGTGAAGCACATCATTTGGAAGGATATATAAACTCATAAGAATGAATAATGAAAGAGTGACTCAGGGAGATATATGAGTATATGGTACCTGAGGCAGAGTCACAAGAATAAGATTATAGAGTAAAATTGTGCAGTGAGGGTGGAAGAGAGGATCTTGGGAGGATTGTAGTCCTCTACAGGTTGAAGCATGAACAATAGGGAGTTTCAACTTCCTTTCAAGTTGGTTCTTGAAGAAAAAGGGGTCGATGCCTCCTTTCAAGTTGGTTCGTGTGGAATACAAGGGGTTGGAGCCTCCTTTCAAGTTGGTGCTTGGAGAAGCATGGATTTGTAGCTTCCATGAGTAGGTTCTAATAAAATAAGGGGATTTGTGTCTCCAAGAGTTGGTTCTTTAAAGAGAATTGGTTTCCTTCACAATCACATATTATTATTTATAAACTTTGTAATTTTGTATTGGGAGACGTCTCTCTCCCATCTAAACCGAAGAGAAACTCCTTTTGCAGATCTCCCTCTGAGCCAATTGACTCTCTCTAATATCAGGCTCACTCTGGGTCCGCCTGTAATATCATATAGAATCTTGAGTTTTTACCATTCCTTATCAGATCACCATGACTAGGATAAATAACACACCAGGATATTTCACCATAGGTACACACCTGTGAATGAATGTCATCTTGATGCTAACTGACACATGGAAATCACTTCGAGCACCTTGAGTCCGTATTATTCCTTGTCATGATCAAGGAAGGACTACACATGGGCCAATTTTTCACAAGTGCACCTTTATGATAAATGTATCCTATCTCCCTTGGTTTTCATCCCAATCTAGGATAAGGTCTGCCTGATGCTGAAACATCAACACTCCTTCTTAGCTAGGGATGTATCTTTCAACAATAGTACATAGCTACTATTTAGTGGTACAAAACCACTGCTAGTAGAACACAACTACTATCTCATGACACACACTCTCTTCCAGTCATACACAACCAATGTAGTAGTACAGAACTGTTATCCAGAGATACACAGTCTCCACCAGTGGTACAAAACCATTGTAGTAGAAAAAAGTTTGTCACACATGGAACTCCCATGTGGAATTCTAGAGGATACTCCCTCTAGAAACACTAGGGTATACTCCCCATAGTGTGTGACACCAAGGTAAACTCCTTTGACATGTCCTCATGTTCTCTCCACAAGGGATGTGTCCTCATATACTATCCACCAAGGACATTGGGATATAATCCGAAACCCACTTATCCCTTCTTATATAAGTTTCCTCATATATCAAATCAACTCAGTTCATAGAGAAGCATGATCTGGAGAATTTTTGTCACACATGGAACTCCCATGTGGACTTCTAGAGTCTACTCCATCTAGAAACACAATCAACTCCCTATAGTGTGTGACGTCAAGGTCAACTCCCTTGACATGTCCTCATGTTATATCCACAAGGGACATTAGGATATTCCTTCTCGGATAAGTGTACTCACATATGAATACAATTATTCCTTCTCGAATAATCCCAAACCCACTTATCCCTTCTCGGACAACTGTCCTCACATAGAAAATCAACTCAATCATAGAGTATTATCATCTGGAGAATGTCTCAGGGAGTTGCAAACATAAAAACTTCCTCTCAGTGAGCGAGGCATTATTTTCCACACCAATTCTATCATGGAAGTACTCGAAGTTTGTCCTAGTTTGGTAATAACATAAGTAACCTACTCATATGTAGGGAAATATTGCACCGATACTTTCTTCCTTTGTACCATGTGTCAGAATAAAAGTGGAATCCAATAAATGTACAAATAAATATGCAAGGATCTTATGAATCCAAACTACATCATGGAATTCCACACTCAATGCATTGTACTCTGCTTCTGCGGTGCTCAAGGACACATAAGTATGTATCCTACTACACCAGGAAACAATGGTAGATCCCAAAGTTTCTCTTCATGTTCACTGTGATCCCTATCCAATCAGAGTCAGTATATCTCTGCAATCTCATGTCAATACTGGAAGTATATCTCATACCATGTCCAACTGTGCCTCGTAGGTATCTTAATGCATGCTTCAAAACAATCCAATGTGTATATCTCCACTGAATCATAAAATGGCTAAGTGTACTCATTGTATAACAAAAATTTGGTCTGGTGTTAACTAGATACATCAATGATCCAATTAGTTTTATTTATAGAGTTAGATCAATTTCTTCAAAATTAGAAAAATACACACTTAGTTTCTTGAGATTCGTCACCATTGGTGTAGCCACAGGCTTCCAGTTTAGCATCCCAAACTTCTTCAATATCTCAACTATGTACTTCCCTTAACTCAAGAAGATCTCATCAATTCTCTGCCACACCTCTCGTCCCAAGAAGTTGTGATTTATACCAAGGTCCTTCATATCAAACTCAATGGTAAAAACATACTTTCATTCAACAATAAGTCTCTCTTTATCGGTGAGGAATAAATCATCAACGTAGAGGACCAAAATTAAAAACTCACCATTAACAGTCTTTTAGTATAGCCTTGGATAGAAAACACTTTTACTAAATCCCAAACTCATCAGGTGTCCATCAATCATCGCATACCAAGCTTGAGGTGCATGCTTGAGTCCATACATGCCCTTCTTCAACCTGCACACATGAGACTCCTTCTCATGTATCATGAAACCATATAGTTTCTTGATGTATACTTATTCCTCAATATCTCCATTGAGAAAGGATGTATTCACATTCATCTAATGTACCTCCAACCCATAGATGTTGTTGGGGAAATAATCATCTATATAGAAGTGTATCAAGAAATAGGAGAAAATGTCTCCTCATAATCTATTCTCTACACCTGAGAGAATACTATGGAAAAAAATCTCATTTGTGTGCCTCTCGATGCTCCCGTCAACTGTTCGTTTGATATTACAGATCTATTTGGAAGTCCCTACAGACTTCCCCTCAGGTCTCAAAACAATATCCCACACATCATTGTTCATGATGGACTAACACTCCTCCATCATGACATCTCTCCATACTATATGACTAGTTGCCTCCTCATAACATGAATGCTCAAAATGAATGATGTGGCTCATAGTTGCAGCATAAAATGAATACCTTTAAGGTCTCTTTCTCACTGAGAAGGTACCACAGGGAGTTTCATGTCCTTCTTATTTCTGTAGAGTTTGATGAGCCCATGCAGTTCTCTTCTAACCTATTGCAATATCTCTCGGAATATTAACTGGAGCTATAGGATCAACAAGACTAATTTGATCAATAGGCTCAACTGCCTCCCCCTGAAAGGTGATTCTGTCTTGAACCATATTTGACATGTAGATGTTTCCTCATGAAACCAATGTCTAAGACATATCGAGGTTCCCTCGTGGAACCAATGTCTCAGAAGGCATATCGACGTTTCCTTTTGAAACCAATGTCTTGGTTTCTTCATCTCGCCATATGAGGCATGTCAGGATGAAGTCTGCATTTCCCCCTACTAGTCTAGATAGGACCCTCTGGGAGAATGTATCATGATGTTTCCTCAAACATCAACACTCCCTCTAGAGTTGGAGGTGATTGCTCCTTTGTCTCTTCTTCCTCTGGATGTAGTACATCCTCCTCTACTTGGATATGCTTGGATCTATCACCATAGTTGTGCTATATTCAATATTCACTAGTTGTATCCATGATCACTATAACTTTCTTTGTTGTTTGGCATGGTCTCATCCTGGGAAGTACATTACTCCTAGAGACTTCCTGTATCTGAGCATCATGTATGGAAATGTCTCTCCTTGATATCATTTTGGAAGGTATTTCCCTCCATTTATTTCTCTTGCGACCTTCATTATGGATCCGTCTGAGAGATATTACAAGTGACCTTCCCAGAACAAGAAACAAGAACAACAAAAAGCATCTCCTAGAGGAGATCAATTTTTATTGTGCACAACCATATACAATGACCCTCCAAATGATATGTATTCTACTATGACCAACATACTTCCATCATATACTTGATGTCATATGGCTAACTATGTTTATTTTATAGTGTTAAATTAGACAATCACAATTTTCGGCAAGTGGTAATTACTTCCAATGATATACAATATTACTTTACTAAACTATAGAACTGTGAACATCACTAAGTAACTCAACTAATTTCAACTTCTTAGAAACTTCAGTCTCTTTCTTAGATCACTTCCCATGAGTTAGAGAGAAAAATATGCGTGTCTATTGTTGTGTCTTTCAAGTGTCTTTTTATAATAATATTAGATTGATCTAAAAAGACACATCTCTTTGAAAATTAAATTAAATTTTCTTTCTTATAAATAGTTGGAGAATACCTCCCGTAACCTAAGAGAATGTCTTCCCAATGTTGTCCAAACATCAACAAGCTCTAATTCATTAAACAATTGACCATCTAGATTTTTGTTTTCGGCCTCAAGATGATAACTCTTAGCTAAATCAATGAGCTAGAATGAAGCTATCGACTCTTTCCTTGCATTAAAAATATACCTGCTATCTACATATGTATTTTTCAAAATCCAAGAGATGGCATCCGCACAAGGGAAAACTCTTGGATATGCCAACACCCTGAAAATTTCCTATTTTCTCATGTTCTTAAATTCCTAGAGTTCACTTAGGTCCGGTACTTATGTATAGAAGTTTGTTTTCATGTACATGTAATAGAATCCCCCCCCCCCCTTTCAA
>CBVK0102061006.1:0-15340 GCA_900067695.1 Picea abies
AACTAAAGAAGGCAATGAATATGTTGTACATGCTCATCATATAAAAGAAAGTCAATCTCTTCTAACAATGGAACAATTAAAGAAGGCATCTTATGCAAGAAACACACCTATAATTGTGCCAAGTAAAGTAGTTGATCGTAATCATGAACGTGAGATGGTTGTAGAATGGAAGTTCAATCATACTTTGCTTCAAGATAAGTTAATGTCGTGCAAGGACATCAAACATATTGGTTCATTTGCAGTTGTATTTTTGATGTTATAGCTGCTAATGTTTTCTACATGGATGGTATTGGATTTAGTAAGATGTGAATGAGTTCAAATGGCTAACAATATGATTTTAGTTTTCATGGTTATTATGCAATTGATTATGATGCGACATGTGCACACGACAAATTTTAAAGAAAAAGGACAAGTGGGGAGGCCTATCTCGCACTTGATGTCTGGTTAATACCCTTTTGGAGGACCAAAAGGTCTTAGTGGGGAGGAATGATTCAAAATGGATCCAAACAGGCCTAAAAATCAAATTTCTCATAATTGGACGAAACCAACACCACTGTGTAGGTCTCGTAGTGCCGATTCTGGCTATATATATATTTTTTTATGAAAATGGACATCATATGCAAATGTTATCGTGATCTTAAGATCAGGTCAAATATAAAAAAATGTCAAAGTCAAATTCAATGGGTGAAATTCAATGATGACGTCGGCAATATGTCATCATGACATCATGATGAACTCAGTAGGCTGAAGTGGAAACACTAGGAGCTGACATGTGTTAGTCAAATTTGGTGTTTTTGGTCTGAGTTGGAATAGTATAGAAGTGACACATGGAACTATACAAAAGTGACACGTGGAATCATACAGATACTGACACATGGAACTATGCAAATGTGACAAGTGGCAGTACGAAAGGTTGACATGGAATGGTACGGATGTGACATGTGGCAGTACGAAAGGATGGTGTGGTAGATGACGTTAATGTAACGTCATGTTGACATCAACATGATGACATGGAAGCACCAGGAGCTGACACGTGGTAGGCATTTTTAGCATTTCTGGTCCTGACGTGGTGATGACATGGACTGTACGGACTAATATGTGGTAGTTTGTATGATGATGTGGCACACCATATCAATGACACATGGCAATATGTAATATTACTATGTAGGTTGGCATGGAGGGAAGTGATGTGGCACGAGCCAATGGCGAGGTGACACATGGACCAATAAGGAGGTGCCATGTGGCACCTTCTGGAAGGTCAAATCTAGCGAATTTCTCCAAAACTAGCGGTTCCACCAAATCTGGCGGAGATCCTCCAAATCTGAAGGAATCTCGATAAATCTATCTAATTGTTGTTAAGTTGGCTAACTGTCGCTAAATTTGGTGGATTCTGGATTATTAAGTCCAGCATGAAAATCGAGAAAAATTAGTTTTTTTACACGCAAATCAAGACTATACATATCTGACAGGGCGTAGCATTGGGATTCATGCCGAGGGGAGGCGTTGAGGGAGCTTTTATAAGAAGGTCAATTTTATACTCAAAAGTTATAGAAATTCGAGGGGAGTCCGAATGTGGATTTTGTTTCTGCATCCGAGTAGCCGAATAGAAAATTTTCTCCAAAGCCCATGATGTCGATCCAAGCAAAGATGACTTTATACTCAAAAGTCTCAGAATTTCCTCTTCTAGCCAAGGGTGATGTTTTTTTCTATCTAGAAGTTGCAGATCTAAAATTTGGTTTTAGGATCTATTATGTAAGCCTTTATTTTGTATTCTTAAAGTATTGAAGATTAATAATAATCCTTCCCCACCGAGGCAAAGGCCTGGAGACGTAGGAAAACTTGTGTCAAACTCCATTATAAATATTGGTGTTATGGTTTTGATGTTTTTACTTCTTATATGGCTACAACTTCTTTCATTAAGATTCTTCTCTTAGTTCCTAAATGGTAAATCAACTCATGCATAAACTTAACCAAACTCTTTAAAAGATCAATTTCAGATCATTTATTTATCTAGCATATTTTTTACTTGGATAACATATATTTCGTAGCATTTACTAATGCACTTCTTTAATTGCATTTTTGATATTTGTCTAACAGAAACTAGTTTACTAATTCCTTGCATTGTTCTTGATACTCTACATTAATCTTTGTGTATAAATGACTTTTCATAACAATTTAGTACAGCTTTATGATTCTCTAACCAATCCATACCTATAAGTATGTCATATGAGCCTAAAGGTAATATATTTAAATTTACCTTTGTATCCTCTCCATTTATATTTATCTTACAATCATGAATGAATTTAGATACTTTCTCTTTATGCCTGTTGCTAAGTGTACTAACCAAGATTTAGTATGTTTTACCTTTTTCAGCTTGCTTGAGTCTACCAAAGATGGGGTAACATAACTTAAACTAGCTCTAGGTTTTATTAAAATAGAATTTTTTCTATCATGAGACTTACCTTCAATTTCCACAATGGTAGATTGGTGATCTGCTTGTCTTCCATCCATAGCAACATTGATTGTATGGACACTTTTGCCAATATCTCCAACTATTGAATCATATTATATGTTATGGATATTTCTGTTCTAAGACTTTTGCGACCATTGTTTTGATCAGATAGTTCTTTCGGATTCATCGCATAGGTTTTTGATATTCGGCGTTTCGGACCAAAAAAGTGCGGTCCATCATCAAGAAAATGTTATCAGATAGTTTTTTTTCATAGAATTCATGTATGTACAATTCCTCAATAAATGTGGTTCACCACATCCCCAACATTTCAATGTTTCTCTAGCATTATCAATTTTTTTCTTAAATCCCAAATTAACCGATTTATTTTCTTGTACTTGTGATGATTTCATAGAGAAATTGTTTTGTTGATGTCCTTTGGACATATTACGAAATGGTGATGCTTTGAAACCTTTTTTCCTTTGATTGAATTTCTCTTGTTTATTTTCTCTAGTGTGTCCTTATATGACTGAGGTAAGAAACTTAAAAACCTATGAACCTTTACCTTTTCATCATTTATATAAGGCACGAATCTCAACAATTTCATAAATTTAGTAATCGGATCCTTCACAAACCTCTATCCTAAGTTCAACTCATATAAATCTTTGGTTTTTCTCTCATAATAACTTTAAGAAAAACATTGTTTCTTAAAATATTTTTTTAAATATGTCCATTCCATTTTATTTTCCTTTAAAACTTTTGCTAATTTTATATCCTGCCACCATACACTAGATTTACCCTTTAAGTTATAGATGGTCATTCTCACTTTCATGTTACTACAATAATTGTAAATCTGAAAATATTTCTTTATGTCCAATATCCATGCTTCTTCCTCTTCTTTAGTTATAGACTCTTCATCAAAAGTTTAAGGTTTAATTTTCTTAAAATCTCCATCTAAGTGATCCATCTATTTTCGTTTCTTCAATGTAGACACTCTGCTTTTAGTTATATGCATGTGATTAAAAGAGGTTTTTTTTCTTAGTCCCTTTGCTTGATTCCTTTGAAGATTTTTTACTGAATTCTTCATCCACATCATTATTCTTTGGACTATTTTTTGTTTATATGGTTCATAAAAACATCCCATTTATTTCTTCTTGATATTCCAGTGCTTTCTTTAGTTTCTCATTATCATCCTTAAATGTTTGTAATTCCACTATTAGATTCCTCATAGTTTCCAAAACCTGTGTTGTCGAGCTACTTTCAGGGATGTTCTATATTTCTATTAGGTTGTTGATTATAATTTCCTACATGACTATAAAAATTTGAAACAATTTGTTTGTAACAATAAATAATTATTTTGTTATTTTTTTCATCAAAAACTTTATATTTTTCTGGTGATTACCTTAGGCCTTAGTGTTGTAACCTACTACTCTAAAACCATATGTAATATAACCTATAAACAGTACAAAAAAAATTTGTTTATTTATTTTAGGTGACTAAGATATTAGTTCCATTCTATTTAAAAACATGAATATGATCCTTTGTCCTCGGTCTTGTCTTACTATTGACTATGAGCATTATATACCATTTTATAAACCCTTGAGATTAAATTATTCAACAACTCTAGGTCTAAGTCTTCTTAAGGACTGATACAATATCACCAATATGTATTTTTAGGAGTTGCAAGCTTCCCAACAAGTTATTCATAGATATAACAATATATTTATGTAGTCGATGTTGTTTATTTCGACACAAAGGTCATCCTATAAGTTTAATCAAGGTATTTACACTTGTGTATACTAAAGTGTGATTTGTATAGAATTACTCTTATTGAGAATCAAATTTTAAAACATATATAACATATATAGTTATGGTCGCATAAGATATTACAGATGTTAAGAGCCAAAATGACTTTTGTGTAAGACGATCAAGGTACAAACCCTTAAGTGTTTTCATCCTATGATTCCAAGGTGGAAGATTCTTAAACTCCAAATATTGGGTTGTTTACAATATGAGTCCTAGGTTGAAAAATCCACTATTCGCAACTGTCACAAGATTTTGACTATATGTAGTTATGGAAGGGTGACTATTGATCAACTCAAGCTCCACTATCCAATGACACCTTGTACATTGGTTTGGTACTTCATGCTTTCACCCAACCATTTAAGTACACGTCTTTTTCTTTCACATGGCTCTCTATACTTTGGGAGTGACACCTACCTCTCAACCTACAGTTTGTAAAAGTGAAGGGATCGAGGTTTCATTGGGTTCAGAAGTGAGGTGGTTTTGGTTACCTTCTATAACTTCACATTCTGAGAGGAGGAGTTCTGATCTTGAGCTCCAGTTACTCTGTGATTTTAGTCGTGTTTTCTCTAGAGTCATGGTGAATTAAAAATATCATCGAGTCTAAGGGTTGCTATCTATTACCACCCGTTCATCTCCAAGTATTGTTTATTTCAAGAAATTAATGTTGGAATAATGCTTACAATAGATTGGTTTGGATTTGGTTTGAATCTATTGAATATTTGTAGGAGGTTATTGAGAGATTCTCTCAACAATTATCTCTATGTTTGGAGATAGTTCAATATAATTCCAACTATATATTCATGTATTGCAATTTGATTTAGGGTAATAGAAACTATTATTTGTGTGTTATGGTTGTTCTCTCAAATTTTAAGATGGTATTAGAGCCTAGACTGGCTTAAATGCCTCACGAGATAGCCAGGAGATGTGAGAGTCACGATAAGCTAACTTTTGTAAATATTTTAGCATAAGGGAGTGGATTCCATTTTTTATTTATTTTTTGTGTAAAATAATAGTTACAAGAGTGTGTCGTTGTGTGAAAAAGAGCATGATACATTTGTGAGAGGAGAGCCAACGTCTGGATAGGAGAGGGAAACATCAATCATTTTTTATTAAGCAAGTCGTCATCTACTGTGTGTGTAGATCACTGGAGAAGGAGTCATTGCATATCAAAATTTCTGGAGCCCATGCTCAAAGACCACGATCGCCTACCCCGTGTGCATGGAAATCAAGGCAATCAAGATTGAAGAGGCTGACGGATTGGTCAAAATACTAAAAATTGTGGTCAACGCACGGGCTTGAGGGAACTCACTCGAGCTTAGTTGGATTGAGTGAGATGAATTGGATTGAATGTTGGATGGGGCTCAACAGTTTGTGACTTTCAGTTTGATATTGAAGTTATTTGATCTAACAGTGGCATCGAAAAAATTTGTAGCGTTGTGTACTCCAATTGTGTGTGCAAGCCATTCTGATTGCAAAGGATTCGAATCTCAAACCTTGATTGTTTTGAAGCGAAGATGACTGAAGTGAAGTAAGCGACAATTCAAAGGAAGGGTGGAACCAAAGAATTTTTAAATTAGCAATGATTTTAGTGATTCTTGTTGTTTGTTTGTAAAATTATTGAAGTAGAACCAATCAAGAACATAGTAATGTAATTTAAATTAGTATCTCTTGGAGTTATTCGATGCCGAAAGAACATATTGCTAATTCGGTTATATCTATGTTCTGCTATATGTTGGTGGATATTATTGCACTTAGGGCTTCAAGATAAAATGCTACATGTGTGTATTTTTTTATGTGTGTTTAAGAAGGTCAATTGTATGATTGACTACTGAATATATCTAGTATCCAGATAACTTTCCTATATAACTGTCCAAATGTTCTCTTCGGGGGGATTTCACAGATGGTAGTGTATCCATAGGATGATTCAATATCAAGATTGTCCTTCGAGAGGTCAAGAAGCGTCATCTCTACAAGTACGCCAATGATGGTCAGAAGCGGTGTTATCTTAAATGAGTTGAAAGGGAAGGTTGAAGTTGTGGAGAATAAAGAGAGTACACCAGAAGATTTTAGAGTGGATAGGAGTGGTAATGAAGACTAGTTAGAAAAAGAAAGAAAATGGTTAATATTGTAATTTTTTATTGAGTATTGTAATTTTTTATAATGTAATCATTATGGGAGGGTGTTGGAATAATGATTACAATAGATTGGTTTGGATTTGGTTTGAATCTAATGAAGATTTATAGGAGGTTGTTGAGAGATTCTCTCAACAATTATCTCTATGTTTGGAGATATTTGGATCTGATTCCAACTATATATTCATGTATTGTAATTTGATTTATGGTAATAGAAATTATTATTTGTGTGTTATGGTTGTTCTCTTAAATTTTAAGAATTAATTGATTATAAAAAATAACTCTAGAAAAATCCATACTTACATTATGGGGAAAACAAATGAAGTTGTTTTTCTCCGTGTAAAATTTGAATTTTAGAAGGGATGTTTCCATTAATATATGGTTGTTTTTCATTATAACATTTTATTAAGGATTAGGAGTATGATGTGTGTTTATTGTTCTCCTTTCCTCTTTATCAACCATCTGTTACTCACAAATGTTTTATTTTTTGGTAAGTTTTAACTTGTGATATTTTCTTTAAAAATACTTGATATATACATACTTCAAAATATGAAGGGTTTGGTAGTCTTCAGGGTTTCAAATCCCTTCGTTTATTACTCCTTTTAGTATGTATGAAAGTCCTACGTTTTGATCATATAATTTTTATTTTGATTAGTTTCCCTGGGATTTCATGAGAACTCAGATAGAGAGTTTTGTTATTAGTATTATTCGCCTCCATGTGAGTGACGAGAAAACTTTAAGATAAAATAACTATTGCCATTTAATCTATTTTAATCGAACTGATTTGTAAACTGTATGATGAGGATTTGGAGAAAACCCCCTTTGTTTTATTTTGCTTCCTTTCTAATGAATGAACCTGTCCTTTAAGAATACAACCAATGCTATAAATTTGATCCCACATTGGTGGCAAGTCACCAACGACATAGATTTACAAATCACCATGATATTGCCAATTAAAACCATTATTTCGATCAAAAGGTGAAAAAAGGGATATTGTGGTTTTGACCCTTAGTATTTACTTTGTAATGTCGTTGGAAGATCTTCACCACGCGTCTACAAAATTTGATACAATCATGAATCGTTTTTCCATCTGTGTTATTGAATGTATGTATGTTATATATATTTCAAGTCCTTCTATAGGAATTAATGGAACTACCAAAATTCTCATAATTTGTATTATACTGCTCAAAATAATTTTGGTTGAATTGAAACTCATTATCGGCTTGAGCCACACTAACTCTTTGTTGATTAAGGTTGGTTGTCATTGATGTCAACCCTTGAAGAAAGACCCATAGCACAAAGGTTTGGGTAATGGACCCAATATTGTTTGATGTAAATCTGACTCATTATTGTTTTGTCATTTTTGATAAGAAGTAAATATGGATGAAATCCAAAGTGGTCCCCTTATGGTGAAAGCCCTCACGGGAAGACGCTTTGTGGACTAAGAGAACCCATGCTTAATTGTGAAATAATGAGATGAAAGAAAGCGAATTTGTTAGGGAAAATATCCTATATGGATAGTGCTTGTCATTTCATTTCTAGTGGTATGTGGAGCGTCACATAATTCCTCACGGTTAGAGAGTTATGGCCATGAGAAGTCACAGACCCCAGGTTTGGGTAATGGACGCAAGTTTGTTTGATGGGTAACAGTATGAGTTATGATATATTTTCAGATAATACTATTCTATATGGATAGTACATGTCATGCCATTTATGGTGGTATGTATAACATCACATAACTCCTCACGGCTTGAGAATTATGGCCTTACAAAGTTGGAGGACCCTCATATGTCATCTAGAAGCCCCAAAAGGTCAAAGTAATCAAAGTGGTTTAAGAGATTTTAAAAGTAAATAATAAAGGGAAGTGATGAGTGTATTATAATTCAAAGTGAATACAAATAAATTATTTCAATAATAAATTTAATGGAGAAATTAGAAGTGGACCCAACCCTAAAATAAGGAAAGTGGACCAAGCGACCCAGAAGATGTTTTAAAGGAAGCTACTTGGAGAGTATAAATAAGAGTAAAGGCTCTCTCATTTGAGTCACACTTGAGAATATTGAATATATATATGTTTCTAAGGTAACCAAGGATATCTAAACTAGAATTTTGAGTGAAGGTGAAGAAAGAAGGCTAAAATGCAAGGAAGGATAAATTCTTTTGATGGTGCTTTCTAAGGTATGTTTAAATTCTTTTGATGGTGCTTTCTAAGGTATGTTATTTATAGGTCATCTCACCATTTTTGTTATAAATTTTTTTCTATAATGATTCAGACCGTGAAATTTCTATGCAAGTGATAAAACATATCCAAGTATCTGTGGTAAAAAATTCAACTTGTGGGTCATTTTATTTTGCGAGCTACACTTCATGGAAAATAGGGTTTGTGGCGAGTCCTGAAACTAGTCAAAAACAGGTGTTTCGAGTAAAAACATCATAACTTCTTCATAACAGATCCCAATTCAGTGATACTAAATGTGTTGGTTAGGGTACAGTCTGTAGTATGTTGTGTAAAAGTTTCATATCAATGCATCACAATGTTTTTGCAGAGCATGCTCTACAAGGTCACTCTCTAGAATAATCTAGAATTCAACAAGGAATGTTATCATATACACGAGGTCTATTACAGAGCTACAAATCCGATTTGCATGATGAAATTGATGAGGGCTTTTGGTTGTGGTACATGTTGAGTATATGGTTGAGACAAGTAGTTGATGAGTTGGCGCACATACATGAGGTGTATAGTTGATGATGTTGGTAGATATTGATGAGTCATAGTTGATGAATAGTTGACACATGATTGGTACATACTTGGTACATGGTTGGATGCAATTATTTATGGTACAGGCTGATTACAAGTTTGTGCATGGTTGATACACTTTTTTATGGTACAGGTTGATTACAGGTTGAGGTACAGGTTGATGCATGGTTGATGCATGGTTCAGATTTATTTATACAGGCTTATAACGGTATATCTCACAGTGATGGTGTGACAGTGGTTCCATCATTCTACTTCTACTTCATGGTGGAAGGACGGAGCAAGGAAAGGTGGTCGTAGCCACCTTCTAGTTGTAGTTGGAGAGCATTGGTGTTTGTAGCCTCCTTCTGGTTGCAGCCAAAGAATTTGGAAGTTGGAGCTACCCTCAGGTTGTAGCCTAAGAAACTAGAGGGTTGGAACCTCCTTCCAGTTGCAGCCAGAAAAAAAAGGAAGTTGGTGCTTCCAATGAATGTAATTATTAAATACATATAAGAAAAAGTATTATGTGGTTTTCTCCCGATTTGGGTTTCCATGTAAAACACTGGTGTACTGTGTATGTGTGTGATTGTTTATTTCTTACTTCTCATTATTGGATAATAATTCTACATTGATATAACATTTGAAGAAAAAACATTATAACTACATTGTTATTGATTCACCCCCCTCTCAGTAATCCAACAATTGGTATCAGAGCAGGTTCCTTCAGAAATCAATTTAACCACTGAAAGGTAGATCATGGAGAGAACCAACTTGTACAGAAATGGAATACCACAGTTTGATGGAAAAAAGTATGCCTTTTGGATCATAAGGATGAAGACATATATACAGGCACACGAATTTCAAGTTTGACAATCAATTGTAGATGGATACACAACACCAACAGTTCCACCAACAAATGACAAAGCAGTGAAACTCGGTGAGAATAATTCCAAAGCCATAAATGCACTTTTGAATGGTCTCAGTGATACGGTATTCACCAAAGTTGCACATTGTAAATCTGCTAAAGAGATTTGGGACAAGCTTCAAAATATCTATGAAGGGGATTCAAAATTCAAAGAAACAAAGCTTCAAACTTACAGAGGTTAGTTCGAACAACTAAAAATGAAGGAAGATGAAGATATCACAGCCTGCTTCTTACGATTCGATGAAATAGTGAATGCAATTATAGGATTGGGAGAAGAAATCGAAGAATCTATAATTGTTCAAAAGGTACTAAGATCTCTTCCTATGAGATTAAACCCTAAGATATCAGCACTAGAAGAAAGATTAGATCTAAACTCAATAAGCATGGATGAACTACATAGAATCTTCACAGCATATGATATGAGAACTGAACATGAAAATCCATATGTAAAAAAAGCAACCTTCAAGGCATCCAAAATATCAAAGCAAAAGAAAAAGGAAAAAGAACAATATAGCAGCAACAATGATGTCTCGGAAGATGATGAAGAAGTGGCCAACTTTGTCAAAAGATTGAACAAGGGAACCAACAGTAGGTATAGAGGTAAGCTTCATTTAATTTGTTTTAATTACGATGGTATTGGTCATTTTGATAATAAATGTCCTCATAACAAAAAGAGTAATGATGAAGGTTACTCAAAAGGAAAACAAACATATAAAAGTAAAAGAACTACAAAGAAAGTTTTCAAGAAAAACTTTTGCACCAAGGAAGGCATCTCATCATCAGATGAAGATGAAGTCAGTGACAGTGAAACAAGGAGAGTTCTATTCATGCCAATAAAAGACACTAATAAATCAGACTCTGAAGAAGAATATGAAGAAGAAATTGAAGAGGCAGAAGTTGATTTTAGAGAAGAATTATTGAGTGCCAAAGAAGTTATCAGAACAGAAAAGAAGAAAAACAAGAAACTACAAGCAGAACTAGATAAGAAAAAAGACACTCAAGAACTCGAACAAATGATCACAAAATTGAAGGTTCAAATAGAAGAAGATAAAAGAATTGAAGAAGCACTTAAAGAACAACTAAAAGGAAAGGACAGGATCATTGGAAACCTAGAAGCAAAGATTGTTACACTAAGAAAGGATATTTAAAAGAAAAATATGCAGAATAGCTCAAAAGTTCTGGATGACATTATCAGCAGTCAAAAATCTTATCTTGACAAGTCCAAACTTGGATACAATTAGACAGAAAAGAGATCAAGCTTCAAAACAGCAGAGCAAGAAACAAATCCAAAAAGTTATACAAAAACAATCAAAGGAGATAAAAAGATATACAAGGAAGATTACAAGGACACTTTTCCACCGAGTTGATTCAAATTTTAGAATCAACAACAGATAGACAAGCCTCGAGAAGAAGAAAGATTCATAAGAGAACCTCCTTTCATAAGATCTTCAAATACCAGGTATCAAACTATATTTTTTGGTTTATGTTATGCATGTAATAATTTTGGACATAAAGCTATAAATTGCAGAGCTAACAACAGGAACAATAACTACTTTGAGAGCCATACATAAAGGGGTTATTCAAGAAGATCTAGTGAAACTAAGAGAAGAAGTTACAACTGGATTGAATCTTTGAGCACTGAAGTGGAATGTTACAAATGTAACAATTTTGGAAACATGGCCAAAAATTGCAGAATGACATTCCCTCCTAAAGAACCTCAACAGAGTCACAAACAAGAACCTCAGAAAATGACATGGATAAGAAAGCAAGATTACTATAGCAATGAAGAATGCACAGTCGCTCTACAACCTAAACAAAACAAACATGGTTGGTATGTTTATAGTGGGTGCTCAAAACATGTGACAGGGGATAGAGACAGGTTGGTTACATTACGAAAGGAAAGAGATGGATCAGTCTCCTTTGGAAATGATGATTCATCCAAAATCATTGGAAAATGGACAGTTTGAATTGGGAACAAGAATGAAAAGGCAGAAAATGTTCTATTAGTAGAATATATGAAACATAATCTTTTAAGTGTAAGTCAAATGTGTGACCAAGGTCATAAATTTACTTTCGATTCACAAAAGTGTGCGATAAGAAAATAAGGTTCAGGAAAATTGGTTGCTACAACTATAAGAACTTCAAGAAACATATATGTGTTAAACGAAATTGGAAATGAAAAGTGTTGTCTAGGAAAGGAAGATGAAAGTTAGCTATGGCACAGAAGAATGGGTCACATGCATTTTGATAACCTTGTCAAAGTCAGCAAAAGATAAGCAGTCAAAGAAATTCCCCAGATCACGAAACCGACCAACACTTTATGCAAGCATTTCCCACAAGTAAAGCAAACAAAGACTAGGTTCAAATTAAAGGAATATTCAACAACAAAACCACTGAAAAATGTGCATACTGATCTAGTTGGACCAACTACAACAAAAGGATTAAAAGGTGAGAGATAATTTATGTTATTAGTTGATGATTATAGAAGAATGACTGCAGTTTTCTTTCTCAGGAGCAAATCATAAGATTTTGCAAATTTCAAGATCTACAAGGAAATGGTTGAAAATGAGATGGATTCAAGAATCAAATGCTTAAGATTGGATAATGGAGGAGAATTCACCTCGATAATGGAGGAGAATTCACCTCGAAGGAATTTATGGACTACTGCAACAATCATGGAATAAAAAGAAAATTCTTCGTCGCTAGGACACCTCAATAGAATGGAGTTGTTGAAAAAAAGAACATGACAGTACAAGAAATGGATCGAACAATGATAATGGATTCAAAGTTGACAGATAGTTTTTGGACATAAGGAGTGCATACAATAGTTCACATTAAAAACAAATTAATTATCAGAAACAACACTGATAAAACTCCCTACGAGATATGGAAAGGAAGACCAACAAATGTGAAGCACTTCAAATTTTTTGGAAGCAAATTCTACATCAAAAGAAAAGATGGCAGAATGGGAAAGTTTGAATCTCGTGTGGACAAAGGAATACTTGTTGGTTACTCAAGTACAAGGAAATCATGCAAGTGTTACAATATAAGATTAAACAAAGTTGTGGAAAGCATATGAAACAGGCAGACCAGAATCAAATATAGAAGAAAACAAATCATTGGAACAACTTTTTGAAGAAGAAGATAAAGAAGAAGAAGAAGAAGAAGAAGAGACATTTTCCCCAGTTGTCAGAATGGAAGCAATTTGTTTTATTTTATCTTATGCATGATCCAAAAATGTTAAAGTATATCAGATGGACAAAAAATCATCTTTTCTGAATGGGGAACTTGAAGAAGAAGTCTACATTGAAAAACCAGAAGGATTTCAGTTGTCAGAGAACACAAACTATGTGTGTAAATTAAAGAAGGCATTGTATGGTCTAAAACAGGCTCCTAGAGCATGATACTCCATACTGGATAAGTATCTGTAGCAGGCAGGGTTTAGAAAAGGAAGTGCAGACAACAACCTCTACATCAAGGCAAGTCAATGTAATATTTTATTAATTTGCAAAAGACATAAATTTGCAAAAGACATGCATAATGAATTTGAAATGTCGTTACTTGGAGAACTATCCATATTTCTAGGACTTCAGATACATCAAAGCAACCAAGGAATTTTTATTTATCAAACCAAGTATATCAGAGAAATGCTAAAGAGGTTCGGAATGGAAGATTGCAAACCAGTTATCACTCCCATGCAAATCAGTTGTAAGTTGATAAAAAATGATGATTCAAAGTATACAGATCAGAGGCAATATAGGTCAATGATTGGAAGCCTACTATATGAAACAACATCCAGACCAGATGTAATGCAGGTAGTTGGACAGGTGGCATGATTACAATCAGCACCAAAGGAATCACATGTATTAGCAGTAAAGAGGATATTCATATATCTCAAAGGAACAAAAGAGTTTGGATTATGGTATCCTAAAGGAAAAGATCTATCACTTATTGCCTACATAGATGCAGATTGCGTAGGTTGTATTGATGACCGACGAAGAAGCAGTGGAGCAACGTTCTACTTAGGTTAGTGTTTGGTATCATGTCTTAGAAAGATACAATCATTGGTATCTATATCTACAGCTGAGACAGAGTATATTGCAGTAGCATCATGTTGTACATAGGTTCTTTGGATGAAACAAAATTTGACAGATATACAGGTTGAGTATGATGAGCCCATTCGAATATATTGTGGTAATACAAGTGCCATAAGTATCTCAAAAAATCCTTTGATGCACTCCAAGACTAAACACATTCCAATCAAGTATCACTTTCTACAGGAACAGGTTGTAGAAAAGAACATCAAAGTTGAGTATGTGGGCACAAAAGAACAAGTGACATACATCTTTACAAAACCACTTCCACAGGAAGCCTTTGAATATCTTCACCAAAGACTTGGAGTTATTTCTACTCTAAAAATGAATGTTTTTTGAATTCTTATCTTATATGTCTTAGATGTACATGAGAAATAACCATAAGAGGACAGTCTGTCGGGGGGAGGAGCCCCAGATGGAAAGATACCTTTGCCATTGATTGCAAAGGGGGAGAGATTTATTAGATACAGAGGAAAAAGGCATGGTTCCAAGAAGATCATATTTATCAGATGCAGAGGACAGAGGCATGGTTCCAGGGGGAGCATGAGTGATATGTGTGATATGATTTCAGTGTTGCATTAGAGTGTTTCCATCAATGCCAAAGGGGGATATTGTTGATTAAGGTTGGTTGTCATTGATGTCAACCCTTGAAGAAAGACCTGTAGCACAAAGGTTTGGGTAATAGACCCAGTATTATTTGATGTAAATATGACTCATTATTGTTTTGTTATTTTTGATAAGAAGTAAATATGGATTAACTCCAAAGTGGTCCCCTTATGGTGAAAGCCCTCACAGGAAGATGCTTTATGGAGTAAGAGAACCGATGCTTAATTGTGGAATAATGAGATGAAGCAAAGTGAATTTGTTAGGGAAAATATACTAGATGGATAGTGATTTTCATGTTATTTCCGGTGGTATGTGGAACGTCACATAATTCCTCACGGTTAGAGAGTTATGGCCATGAGAAGTTGGAGACCCCAGGTTTAGGTAATGGACCCAAGTTTGTTTGATGGGTAATGGTATGAGTTATGATATATTTTCAGATAATAGAATTCTATATGGATATTTCATGTCATGCAATTTCTTTTGGTATGTAGAACGTCACATAACTCCTCACGGTTTGAGAGTTATTGCCTTACGAAGTTCGAGGATCCTCACATATCATCTACAATCCCCAAAAGGTCAAAGTAATCAAAGTGG
>CBVK0102061026.1:0-30487 GCA_900067695.1 Picea abies
AGCTACCACATATTCTGCCCCCCTTTGTGGAATCTGTTGGAAATTAATATTTGTGTGATATCCAAGAGATGGTTGTTGATCCAAGACTCATGATATAACCTGAAGTTGATACTCCAGTTTCCTTATTGTTGCGCTCCAAAATGTCACACTTGAGTGTCACACCCTAAGTATCGTAAAGTGACGTATGCACCTTGTTAACTGTCACATGCATTGTCGCAAGTGTCGTATAAATATTACCTAGTGTCACAACCCCTTGAAACCATGGAAATAGTTGTCACAATCCCTAAGTCATGTTGTAAGAAGAAGCACTCTCATTTGATAGTCAAAACATGCATTTTCCTTGGAAAAATTGACCATTTTGGGGAATTTATGAAGGGTGGCGCCCCGTGGCCATGATGGGGGAGTGCCACTTCATGGAATGGCACACCCTTTCCATGTTAGAGGAGTGCCACTTTATAGTACAATGCCTTGTGCTCAAATCTAGGGGAGCGCCAATCTTGTTACAGAGAAATTTTTGCCCGCCATCCCTACCAAATTACTATTCGACATCCCAAAAATCATCAAAAACTCTAGGGAATATCCTAAAAATAATGCTATGAATTTAAATTTATGGTGTTCGTAAAACTCTTTTATGGAAGATTCCATTCATTTAAGACTTTTTCATATAAAACTTACAGGTGCAACATCTAAATGGTATATTGAGTTGTCGCGTAACTCCTTTATCGACTTTAATTCTCTTGCCATGGATTTTCTGACGCGTTTTCAATTGCCTATACAGTATGAGACTAGTACAAAATGTTTGACCTCACTCTAAAAATCATATTCCACCCACATATTTGATCATATTCATGAGTGGAGACGACGAAGATGGTTGATTAAATCTCACATTCCATACCAACTCCTTGTGGATTGGTTTACAAAGTCACTCTTGCCACCCATTTCCTGTGATGTTTCTATGGGAAATGTTTTTACTGAGGAGAAGGTTATCAGTCATGTGAAATATCTGGACTTGGTATATTCCCATTCTGACACACTTTACGATATGATCCCTCATGCTCCTCGTCCGTTGAATGATCCGACAAGATCTGCTCCAGAACTAGGTTCTATTTCAAACACCACAACTACATTCTCTCTTTCTCAAACCTCCAAGGTGAATGTCCTCCAATCCACTTCATCTCAGCAACCAAGAGGTAAGAAGAAAAACAAGGGTAAATCCAAGAAATCTTCTAGCCAACACGATACTATGGAGATTGTTGATACTCAACCGAATAGGAAGGCTAAGATTCCTTGCATGATCTGTGAGGAATACCACTACATGACATACTTCCTTGATTGTCAGGCTGTCACTAAATTTATGAAGGGTAGGTCCCAACTGGTTCAGAAACAACACATGGTTGCCCAAAATCCTGTCCCTCATCAAGGAGGCGACCCAGGTCATTCCCACCATGGGGATGCTTCCACGAGCACCTCTAAGGGAGCAATAATATAAAACAAATGTGGAAATAAAACACAGAAGATACACAATACAATAGAGACACAAATATATGTGGTTCACCCAGTGTGGGCTATGTCCACTAGATAAATTGGCCAGTCCTTCCTTTTTATTATCCAACAAAATGAAGGGATACAACCTACAACACACTCGTTGGAACTTCCTCTTCTTTCTCTCACAGTCTCCGCTCTTAGAATACAATATTCACGATAATACAAAGCTGTAATACAATTCCTTCATAAGAGAGGGTTTCCCTCTAAGGAAAAAAAACCTAAAAATGACTTCTATTGTCAGATCTGTGACCTTATAATGAACAGTCTAGATTGACTACGAAATTACAATATTTTACAAGGTAATTTTTCCCAATATTTCTCTATGGGAGCACTGCCCTCGAATCCCCCGCTAGGGGGGACTACAAAAATTTTCTTTGTCCCCCCTACATGCCCCACCATATTAGGGAATGGGGTCCAATCATGGTTGAAACAAACCTTTGAATCAAGAAGATAATCAGGCTCCATAACCAACACTTTGTGAACTTTGAATCCATTCGGGGTCCTCTGGAGTCTTATCGTTCCACTTCTCTTTAGTTATCTTGAAGATCTTTGGACTTTGATATCCTTCCCATAAGTTCAGTCTCAACTATCAATTGTACCTGTCTGGAGGCTAGCTATGATTTGGTAACCTTAGTTTCCTTTCCTAGGTACCTACGGAGGTGATTGTGGGGGGATTCCCATGGTACCTGGGGCAGACGTTGTATCACACTCTCAATACCCTTGGAGGGTGATCCCATGAAAGCGAGGGTTTATTGCACCGAGAAGGGTTGTTATGTGAATGTTGGGGTAATTTCTTATCATTTCTTCATTGGTGTATTGATATCCTCTCTTCGAAAGATCCTTGAACCTACGGATGCATGGTTTATTTCTTTTAGTTTTCATAGGAGTGTGTTTCTTTCATTTTCGTAGTCGACCTTAGGATCAATTATTTCACAGTCTGCAAGGTATGGAACATGATGGTCAGTAACCTCAACACAATGTTTCTTATGAAGAAATGATCGCATATCATACTTCTGAAATTGAGAGTGTCTCTCCTGGAAGTGGCCAACACATTGAATAACTTGTCACAAACTTCGTAGAAATCCTTCCATCTTATGCAAATCCTATTTTTATTGATCCACTTGGCTAGCCACTCATTAATCCATCATCCAAGAGATATGTTGATTCTTATTCTTCTTATCGATTACCTCTCGGTTCCACCACTACACAATATTTTGGTACGAGCCCATCATCTTTTGGTTTTCCTAAAGGACTTGGGAACTCATCTTTTTCCACAACTCTTGTAGTTGTTAATGTTGATGCTTCCACTTTACCAAAAACATCATTGACCCAGGTAACCCCAAATCAACCACATGTGTATACATCTTATTTCGCACGTGAGTCAGGTAATATTCCTTCTTCACTTTTTCCCCACATGCACACCAAGTGCCTTACTTGGTCATTCCATCAGTCAAATGGCCAGCAGTCAATTCATTCACACAACCATGGTTACACAAGCTACTCTTCCTCCATCTCATACATCGTAGATAAGTACACCCCACATTGGAGGCCAACCTTCAACTCAGGGGAAACCTTCAGTTGTAGGGAAACTTTTTACCGAGGGGGAACCTATGCAGTTGCAACATCAAAAATCTTGGGGGAAAGTTTCTCCTGAAATTACTTATATCCTTACTACCATTGTCCTATATCTTAGACAACCATTTCTAGGAGTTGTTAATCCTTTGTGGGGCCAACCTAATCCAGTGGGAATTCCTCCACAAGGAACTTTTCCATATTAATCTGTAAACTTCACAATTCCAATGCAACAGTCCCTTCAACCATCATTCAAGGGGGGGACTTCAAGTCAATTTTAGTACATAGGAGGCCCATCTATTTAGTCACAATACATAGGTAGATAACTAGGACAACCACCTTACATGGGTGGACAACTCGAGAAGCCACCATATATGGGAGGACCATCTAGTTTTGTCTTCACGTCACAACTTGGGTATACTCCTACTGTTGTTCCCACGCAATATGGTTATCATTGGTATCTACACCCTAACTAACACCTTCCATTTTTTCCTACGTTAGATCTACCAGATCTATCATGTTTAACAAATGATCCCATCCAGCATGCCCCATTTTGGTCCCCCATCCCTACCAAATTACCGTCTGAAATCCTGAAATTCGATGGAAAACCTAGGGAATATCCTAACAATCATGTTATGACTTTCTATTTATGATGTTCTTCCAACTCTTTTATGGACTATTCCATCTATCTTATACATTTTCATAGAACACTTACAAGTGAAACAATGAAATGGTATATTGAGCTTCCACGTAACTCCTTTGTCGACTTTAATTCTCTTTCCATGGCCTTTCTAATTCATTTTCAGTTGCCTATATGGTATGAGACCAGTACAAAGCTTTTGACCTCACTGTGAAAATCCTCTTCCACCCACATCTCTGATCATATTCATGAGTGGAGATGGCAGAGACGGTTGATTAAGGCTCCAATTCCTGATCAACTCCTTGCGGATTGGTTTACAAAGTCACTCTTGCCTCCCATTTCCCATGATGTTGCTATGGGAAATGTTGTTACTGAGGAGCAGGCTATCAGTCATGTGTAGTATTTAGACTTGGTTTATTCCTAGGCCAGCGCACTTAACAATTTGATCCCTTGTGCTCCTCATCCATTGAATGATCCATCAAGAGCTACTCTGGAACCTAGTTTTGTTTCAGACACCAAAAATACTTTCTCTCCTGCTCAAAACTCCGAGTTGAATGCAGTCAAATCCACTTCATCTCAGCAACCAAGAGGTAAGAAGAAAAACAAGGGTAAATCCAAGAAATCTTCTAGCCAACACGATACTATGGAGATTGTTGATACTCAACCGAATAGGAAGGCTAAGATTCCTTGCATGATCTGTGAGGAATACCACTACATGACATACTTCCTTGATTGTCAGGCTGTCACTAAATTTATGAAGGGTAGGTCCCAACTGGTTCAGAAACAACACATGGTTGCCCAAAATCCTGTCCCTCATCAAGGAGGCGACCCAGGTCATTCCCACCATGGGGATGCTTCCACGAGCACCTCTAAGGTGTACATGTTTAATACGATTAATGTAATGATTCAAGAAAAAACTTATGACACTACTCTAGGTGATTAGGATAATTGAAAGTCTATCGATCAACCCTCCACTTCCAATCCTCCTCCATCTTCCAATCCTCTCGATATTGAGAAGCCAATTTCTGACGTAGCGTTTCTCCCACCCAAGAGTGCAATTTGAAAAGAAACATTTAATCCAAATGATGGCGCTGCCCAAAAATAAAATATCGTTGAAGATTTGGCATAGGCAACTTGTGATATGTGATCCCTCGAAGTTATACAACATTGTCCAAATCAACGTAGAACGTTGTTATCAGCCATTGGAGCTATGGATCCATAGGATTTGAACCTGATTACGTTTAATCTGGATTACTTTAAGCAGAGGCTCTCCCACCACTTAGCATTCAAAATTCAAATTGTGGTTGGTGGAAAGAACATCCATCACACTGATTTGGATGAGGGAGCCTCCACTTGTGTCATGTATTTCTCTTGTTGGAGAGCCCTTGGTTCTCCTAAACTTAGCCCGTCTCCTACCACCCTCAAATAACTTGATCTATGTGTTTTCCAACCTCGCGAACTCTTTCAATCTTTCATTGTGACATTGATGGGTAAGATTATTTCAGTCGATATCGAAGTGGTTGACGTGCCCTTGGATTACAATTTGTTACTAGGTCATAGTGGGTTCTATTTGAAGAATGTCATCGCATCTTCGTTGTTTCGTATCTTATGATTTCCCCATCAAGGAAAAATTATCATTGTTGCCCAATTTGACTATACAACTCCATATATCCACAGTGTTGTAGAAAATAACATCCCTTTTCTAGGACATAATATTTTTGAGAGTGTAGGAGTAGGTCTCCTGAAGGATTCCTCACTCATGGGGGTTTTCCTTTGCTTTCTCCTCCCATTGCCCAGGTTTCCATGTTAAATATGATTTCAACTCAGGTGAGACAATCCTTAGAATTATTTGATCCTTTGGTAGTACTTGGTCTCAATGAGCATAGTTCTTTTCCTATGTCAAGCTCATTAAAAAATGAAACAGACGCTTACAAGCATAGTTCATTATCTTCATCCCCCCAGATGGGGTGACACTTGACCACCCAACAACATCTGGAATACATTCACCCGATGTAGTTAAATCCCACAACCACAAACCTTCTTGATCTAGATGGATGTCAGTGGCCTCCCACCTATTCCATTTGGGCTCATTTTGGCAGCTTTTTTCTAGTTTTCTGGTCCCTGACTTCCGGGGTCATTTTGAGGCCCTAAACAACATTTTTATATATATCCATAGTCATACAAAAGACAGAGTCAGATTCTGACAATAACATGTGTAGTCCCTGAATACACCTTTCCAATGGGTTATTGTGCACCTAAAACGAAGATCGTACGCAAATGTTACAACCCCAGGAAGTTGATGTACTAACTTACCCCAACGAGCTCTTCCGATCTCACTTCATCCCCCCAGATGGGGTGACACCTGACCACCCAGCAACATCTGGAATACATTCACCCGATGTAGTTAAATCCCACAACCACAAACCTTCTTGATCTAGATGGATGTCAGTGGCCTCCCACCTATTCCATTTGGGCTCATTTTGGCATCTTTTTTCTAGTTTTCTGGTCCCTGACTTCCGGGGTCATTTTGAGGCCCTAAACAACATTTTTATATATATCCATAGTCATACAAAAGACAGAGTCAGATTCTGACAATAACATGTGTAGTCCCTGAATACACCTTTCCAACGGGTTATTGTGCACCTAAAACGAAGATCGTACGCAAATGTTATAACCCCGGGAAGTTGATGTACTAACTTACCCCAACGAGGCTCACATGACTTTTGGCGCTTCATCTCCTAGGGTTATGTTTTTGGATTTCTAGGGTTTTGGAATTCCTTTTTATTGTAAAAATGTTTGGAGAGCCTCATTGTAACCATCTTCTTGCGAATGAGTGTAGCCATCACATCTCTTCTCAGAGATAAGCCGCCACATTCTAGCAAGCTTGTTTTCAGTCTGCATTTTACAGTTTCAACATATTTTCTTATTGAATAGAAACCAATTTTACTGTATCTATGTTATTGTTCCTTGTGCTTTTGTGTTAATAATAATAATGTGTATTCATTTTGTTCTTCTCATAAAATCCAGATCAGTGGTATCATAGCGATCTTCTCCTTGTCATTCTTAATGCCTGTCCTCAATGCAGTTAGGGTACAAAGAATTGGGTCTTGATCTTGTTTCTCTTGAGGAAAAAATCTCTTGCACGCCCAAGCGACCTCTCATGGAGGGAGAAAATAAAGACGATGGGAGAAGAGATCCTTTCAAAATTTTTCTCAAGGAATCCCTCACACAACAGAGGAATGAGATGATGGATAGTTTTGCACAAATCCTTTGGTGACTACCAACAAGCGATGCATATTCCTCGACTGGAGGTGTTGCCCCCTTCAAGGTACAAATAAAATTTGATATTCCTATATTTTAAGGTTAGATAAATGTAAATGTTGTGGAAAAATGGTTGAATCTACTAGAAGGATATTTTTCTGTCCATAAATTTTCGAATAGAGAAAATATTACTTTTGCGCTCCTCAAAGTCATTCCCCATGTCAAAGATTGGTGGAAAAATTTTTGTGAGAAAAAGGAAACAAAGGAACCCTCATTATTTACAGTCGTTGTCACATGGGCATCCTTTAGGGATGCTATTAAGGAACAATACTACCTTATCGGAATTTATGATGACCTGTATACAAAATGGACCACATTGCGCTAGGAAATAGACCAAGCAATGCCAAAGTTCACAAATATCTTCCATACCTTACGTACCAAGATGGGTATCAAGGATTTTGAGAGACATATGGTGCTCAAGTATCGTAGTGGTATGCATAAATACATCCATGATGCAATGGAGTTTCTGGACATCTTATCCTTGGGCATGGCCTATTGATATGTCATCAAAATCGAGTAGAATCTTAAACAAAAGACGTGGAAATTTGGACCTAGGAACCCCTCACAACAAAAGAAGGGTAGCCCCAACCCACAGAACAAAGGCCAGAGAAAATATGGAAAGCCTCGGGTTAACCAGTCTAAGTCGTAAGAAAATAAGGAAACCCAAAAGACAAAGAAAGATACTAGGAAGTGGTGCGACTTCCATAAGAGCCCTTGGCATAACACTGTTGATTTCTTCTCAAAGCAGTCGCTGGTGGCTGAGGTGAAAGCCTCTGAATCAGATGCGGGTTCTTACTCTGAGTCAAAACTAGAAAGGGGGAGACATCTCATTGATGTGGAACAGAGTGCCACCATTGCTACCACCAAGATCTAGCCTGGTGAATGAGACGAGCTAGAGAAAGGTGAGCACCTCTTTCATTCACAGATGTGGGTGAAAGACACCCCGTTTCACTTCATCATTGATAGCAATAGCCAAAAGAACCTCATCTTAGCAAACGTCATCAAGTGAATATCCCTACCAAAAGCATTGCACCTGCAACCCTACACCATTGAATGGCTCCACCAAGGAAGCGATCTCCACATCAGCCAACAGTTCCACCTGTCATACAACATCAAGACCTTCAAAGATGAGGTATTTTGTGATGTTTCTCCTCTCAAAGTTTGTAATGTTTTTTTTGGGCCATCCTTATTTATGGAAATGTCATGTTGTATATGAGTCTAGCCCTCATAGTGTTATTATTACTTTGAACATGAAATTGTATAGGATACCAGAGGCAGTCTCACCTAGTGTTATTTCCTTGATATCTACCAAGCAATGCAGGAAGGTCATCTCTCAGACCGGGAAGTTTGTCTTCTTATTGATTCTCTATCAGAATGAGTGAAATATTGTAGCTAGATCTAGGGCTTCCGTGACTCCACACAACAGAAGAAAGTGGATAAGGTCATGGAAGAAAACACAAAAATATTCTCCTCACCTAATGGGGTACCTCTACATTGACAGGCTAAGCATCCCATCGATCTGACCCCCACCACACCGTTACCAAATGGGCCATCCTATCACCTCTCTCTGTTATAGAATGAGGAGATCAAGTGAAATATCAAAGAAATTCTCCATAAGGAGAAAGTCCATCCCAACACATCACCTTGTGGGAGCCTAATCGTGTTGGTGCAGAAGAAAGACAAGACCTGGTGACTATGCATTGATTACCATGCCCTAAATAAAATCACAGTTAGAAATCGGTACCTTACTCCTCAAATCAACGATCTCCTTGATCAGCTCAAGGGGGAAAAATACTTCATTAATATTGACCTGAAGTCTAGCTACCACCAGTTCCCAATAGAACATATAGATGTATGAAAGACCACCTTCAAGTCAAAATAAGTTCTTTTTGAATGGTTGGTCATGCCCTTTGGTTTGAAAAATGCTCTAGAAACTTTCATTAGGATGATGGAAGATATCCTACAAACTTTCACCAATACTTTTGTAGTGGTGTATCTAGATGAAATCCTCATCTAGAACAAGACTTGGGCAGAATGTGTATAATAGATTCAGTAGGTTCTACACACCTTGTGGTAGCACAAGCTATATGCCAACTTGGAAAAATGCTCCTTCAACATGGACAGGGTCTAGTACCTATGCTACATTATTGATCAACATGATGTGCATGTGGATCTAGTCAAGATCTAGGTCATCCGTGACTGGCCAGTCCCAACCACACTCACTGAGCTTTGGAGCTTCTTGGGCCTTTCCAATTTCTATCACAGGTTCGTGTTGGGATTCTCCCATATTGCATGGGACCTCAACCAAGTAACTAGGGGTGGTGATAAGGAAAAATTTGTGTGGGGCCTGTCCTAACATCAAGCATTCGATGATTTGAAGCAACACTTGTGCTCAACCCCAATACTTTCATTATCAGACCTGTAGTATCCCTTTGAGATCAAGATAGATGCTTTAGACTATGTTGTGGGCAATCCTCACTCAACACGACCACCCCGTCGACTATCATAGTGAGACACTATCATATGTCATTCGTAAGTACCCTACTTATGACAAAGAAATGTACTCCATTGTGAAAGTCTTCCGCCAATGGAGACATTACATTCCTGGGAAGGAGATAGTCATCCATAGTGACCATAAGCCACTACAGTTCATGCATACATAGGGAAAATTGTAGAATGGTTGCCATCAGAAGTGGTCCACATAATTGCAACAGTTCCACCTCAACATCAAGTATAAAATAGGAAGTATCAACTGAGTCATTGATTTCCTTAGCTGACCTCCATTCGCGACACTCACCATGGTGCTATACTCTTGAAGCCACAAGACCTCCGGATGGCCCCACCTCTAAGAGACATACCCTTACTTCACCACCACCTACCAAATGTTGGGCTTAAATTCAGTTGTCACTAATTTCCATCTTTAGGACGGGTTTTTGTGTCATCTGGGCCATCTCTGTGTTTCATCAATAGAGCGAGTGAAGCTGATTTGGGAAGCCCACTACAGTTGGGTGGGAGGACACTTTGATGTTGAAAAGACAGCGACAGTGTTGTAGAAGCATTTCTACTGGCCGAAAATCCTCTAGGATGTCAGAAAGTATATTAGGACCTTCATTGCCCGTGCTATTGCAAAATCAACCACTAAGAAACAAGTCTTGTACACCCCTCTACATACTCCTGAGAGGCCATGGGAATCCATATCGATGGACTACATGTTGTGCCTTCCATCCACCAAGAGGAGAAATGATCGTGATTTTTTGGTTGTTGATCTCTTTTCTAATATGGTGATTATGGCTGCCTCCAAGAAGAACATCACAGTAGAGGCCACTTCCAAAATATTCTTTGAACGAGTCTGGGTACATTTTGGAATCCCACAAATTATTGTCTCATATCGTGACAATCAATTCCTCAACACATTCTAGTCGAGCCTTTGGTCACTGTTGGACACCAAGCTCACCAATTCCACTACTTTTCATCCCCAAATCGATCGCCAAACCGATTCTGTCAATCAAATTATCGTGCATATCCTTTGCATGTCCAATTCCAAGCACCACCACACATGGGATTAGAGTCTTCCCTATGTTCATCATAGTGACAACCGAGCCCTACATAGCTCAACCGACCACAGCCCCTTTTAGGTGGGGTTGGGATTCCAACCATTGGGTCCCATGGATGTTGCACTACCCCTTGCGACCACCTCGATTGAATCATCACCTGCTCCAACTGAAGTTGAAAAATCCACCTAGTTCATTGAGAGGATCCATCACATCCACCAATAGGTTCAGGATATTTTACATAATTCCAATGCCAAGTACAAGCAACTACATGATCAACACTGGGTGCCACATAAGTTTCAGTTGGGAGACAAAGTTTGGTTTCACTTGCAGAAAGAACACCTTACAAGGCCCCATCGAAAGATTCTCCCACTCCATTACGGACCTTACACCATCACCAAGGTAGTGGGTGACCATGCTTTTGAGCTCAATACTCCTCCTTTCCTTGGCCTGCACCCAGTGTTCAACGTGGATCTCCTTTGACCATATTTCCCATCATTATTGGACACCTTAGAGATAGCAGAACAGTTGACACCAATAGATATCAACCATGACTGCATGCAATAGGCATCCAGTTATCATATTTTGGAAACACAAGTCAAGGGAACTTTCCAGCAAAGGATTCAACTTTATTGAGTTGTCAAAGCAGGGAAGCTCCTACACCAAAGAAAGTGGCTCACCCAGGGCCAAATTCAACATAACTTTCGTCATCTGATGGGGGAAATCAACACAATGGAGGCCATTTATTCCTAAGGGAGGATGATTGATCCATATGGATATCGGTGGCCTCCCACCTATTCCAAGTGGCTCATTTTGGTAGTTTTCCAGTTTGGCAGTTTTTTCTAGTTTTTGGGTCCCCAACTTCTAAGGTCATTTTGAGGCCCTAAACAACGTTTTTAGGGATCACCATGATTAGATTGTTAACAAAGCCATAGTATTATGGAAACATGTTTATTCCTCAGATAGAACTTTCAAACGAGCTATCATATGCCTCAAATAGAGATCATATGAAAAAGTTATGACCCCGGGAAGTTGATGTACTAACTTACCCCAACGGGGCCCACATGAATTTTGGCGCTTCATCTCATAGGGTTAGGTTTTTGGATATATAGGGTTTTGGAATTCCTGTTTATTTTGATGGAGAGCCACATTGTAACCATCTTCTTTCGAATGAGTGAAACTTTCACATCTCTTCTCAGAGATAAGTCGCTAGCATTCTCATAAGCTTGTTTTCAGTCTGCATTTTACAGTTTAAGCATATTTTCTTGTTCAATAGAAACCAATTTTATTGTATATTTTTTATTGTTCCTTGTGCTTCTGTGTTAAGCATAGTAATAATCTGTATTCATTTCTTTCTATTGATAAAATTTGGATCAATTCCTCCCCGTCAACTCATCATGCCTAACATTCACTCTAGAAGGGGGGTAGTGTGCCTGCACATGAAAGAAATTTTAATGGCATACATACAAAATTAACCGAGGCTTACCAGAGAATATACGAGGAATATCAGTTCCTTACTTCATTCTTTATGGATCCTTTCCCTGTCACTTCCATGGTTCTTATAAAGGTAAGGAATAACACAGGTTATTTCATTATGGCTTTGCACTCAGCCTCCCATTCCTCGCCTGGTCCTTCTATTATTTCTCCCCTATGGTGTTGAGATATTGTGTTAGTTTATGTCTCTCCAATGCTGGGTGAATAGGAAAATCCCAAGCGGGCACCGACCTATTACAGTTTTTCGGCCCGACACCGTCGACCAGACCCCTCTTCGGCCTTCTCTCCACCCTCCATCCCCTTCATTAACCCTATTGGCCCTCCCTAGTCTGATCATAATTGTATGAATGAACACTTGTGCATTGCCTCCTACCCTCCAAACCCACTATGAAATTTAGAACAACCACCTCAATGCATCGACCCTGTGACAAAATCGGGTGGCTTTCCGATTGAGGAAGAGATTCCTCCATAATGGTTGGAGGAATCCACTATGTCGACTGCACCAAATGTAAATGAGCCTCCAAATTCCCATCCCATGAAATAATTGGGTGGTTGTATGGTTGAGGAAGATATTCCTCTAGAATGGCTGGAGGAAACAACAATGTTGACTGCTCCAAATGTTAATGGGCCTCCAACCATCCATACCGGGACATAATTGGGTGGTTTTTTGGTCAAGGAAGAGATTCCTCTAGAATGGATGGAGGAAGCAATAGTGTCAACTATACCATATGTTCATGGGCCTCCAAACGTTGCAGCCCCAGTGCCAGAAACGCCTAGTCCCCTTAGGTTCTTAGAAAGTCATCTACATCTAATATTTGAAATGAAGGGACATGGACGACCAACTCCATCTCCAAGACACACTCAGTTGTCGCCTAGACATCTTGTTCGACTCCCTTTCAAGCATAGCCAAGCAATGTCGCCTAACATTCTATCAACCATTCACTTTCAATTCTAGTAATGAAGGTCGCCCAGGTATGCCTCTTTTCTAGTTTTCTTATTGTTATGTTATGAGGTCCAGAGAGGCCTCAGTTAGATTTAGACTTAGGATTAGTTTTTTTGTTTTCGGACTGTGAACAAAAAAATTCTTTCCTGTTTTGCAAGCCACTTATTCTTGTTTCCATTTGTATGGAAGAACAAGTGGAAAAATTGGACATGTCTATCATCGTGATAATTATCTAAGGTAATATTTTTATTTACAAAAGAAAAAGAGTTCTTCGTCTCCATCAAGCTCATTAAAAAATGAAATAGACCCACCTCCATTCAAATCGAGTCTCACTTTGGATCACATGCTTTGATTTGGATTATTTTCGGCACAAAATGAGAGTGGAGATATAACACATAAATATATAGAGATATTGAAAGAGAAAAAATAATATAAAAGATATATATCGGAAATATAACAAGAGGCACAAATATACAGTAATACACAATTTCTATTAATGAGTGAAATGTACAAAATGTTGAAATACAGAGTGAAAGACTCGCTATAATGGTGGTAGCTTATCTCTGAGAAGAGATGTGATGGTTTCTCACATTCACAAGAATATTATCATTAAAATGAGGCTCCAAGGAATTTTTAACATAAAGAAAATCCAAAACCCTAACCCTGAAAAATGAAAAGCCAGCAGTATTGTGGACCTCGTTTTGGGTAGTTTGGTGTATCAACTTCCCGGGGGCATAACTTTGGCATACGATCTTCATTTTGGGTGCACAAAATCTCGTTGGAAAGGTATCATTGAGGAGATTCATTTTGGGGGATCAATCAAAGCCTTTAGATTTCTTTTAGGTACTCTATCCCCCAAAAAATTCATTTAGGCCCTCAAAATTTCCCTGAAAGTTTAGGAATCAAAAAACTGCTAAAAATAGTAAGTTGCTAGAAAACTATTTTGAGCCAGTTGGAATAGGTGGGTGGCCACCAATATCCACCTGGATCAATCCTCCCCCATTAGGAATAAATGGTATCCATTTCATTGATTTCTCAGGGGAGAGGGGAAAGCACTTGTTGAATATGAACCTTGATGATCTGCTTGCCTTGCTGGAGAAGTTGCGTTTCTTAGCTTATTGAAGGTTGTCACGAACCTGTGGCTAGAAGGGTTGGACCTTTTTTACCAGTTTGGCTACATGAGATGACTTTGTCCAGAAGGAATCCTTGTGCTTGGATTCAATATTTTTGAGATACTTCTTATGAACAAAAGGTGCTTGGACTGAGGCTACAATGGTTGCAGTGTTCTTTTGATCACCTTTTGAATAGATTGTGAAGAAGTTGAATTTTGTCGTATGAGATACTACCTTGCATCATTATTTATGTGGGATAGTACTTGTTACTACCTCTAGTATCCTCTAGAGATGACCCTCAAAGTAACAATGAAACTACGGGTTTGAGACTCATAAATAACATGGCTCTTCCACATATATGGCTGGCCCAAAAGAAAATCACATACATCCAGTGGGGAAACATCACATAATACCTCATCCTTGAAGGGATGGATGTTGTATGACAATCAACTCTGCTGGATGAAACGAAGATCACGTCCCTGGCAAAGCCACCCGATATTGTATGGTTGCAGGTGTGGTATTGTCGACACTCCTAACTGTTTGATGACCTCCGTTGAGATGAGGTTATTCTAGCTTCCACTATCAATGATAAAATGCAGTGGGGTCCCCTTCACCCAAATCTGTGAGTGAAAAATGCACTCCCCCTCTTCAGGATCTATTGGTTCTTTTGGTTGAATTTATTTGTAGTCATGACAATAACAGTGGGATCTGCATTGATGATCTGTCTTCTATCAATTTTTATGAATCAAATTCCAAATCCGGGTTCGGCTCTTTCTCTTTGATCTCATCCACCAATGAATTTTTTGAGAAACATTCATCGGTGTTGTGCCAAGGGATTTTTTGGAAATCACACCATTTTCCAGTGTACTTCTTCATCTTTCCATTACCCTTCATTTCATGTGGCTTGGACTGGTTTTCTAAAGGATGGTTTTTAGGGTCTTCTTTACCATACTTTGGTTGTTGTATATTTGTAGACCTGAAATCCTGCTTGTTCTGGTGCTTAAATTTATTCCCAATTTTAACAGCATATTGATAAGCAACATTGAGTGATGAGACGTCTAGAAAATCCATTTCAGTTTGGATGTATCTATGTAGAGCCCCACCATATTTTAGAACCAAATTTTTCTCAGAGTCTTTGATACCCAACTTTGTGTGCAAGGTATGTAAGGCATTGGTGAACTCAGGCATTGATTGGACCCTCTCTTGATGCAGTATGGTCCATCTTTTGTACTAGTCTTCATAGTTACCAAACGAGTAATACTGTTCCTTGACCTTATCCACAAAAAAATCCCAAGTGGGCTCGGCCCCATATATTCCAGAATCCTCTGTGGAACTTTTCTCCCAGTAATTTTCCCACCAATGTTTGACATGGGGGAGAGCCTTAAGGAGTGCGAAGGTGATATCTTCCCTATTGGAAAAATTATGAACAAAGAAATAACCTTCTAGTATATTTAACCATATGTCTAGGGAATCCACATATATCTGACCTTCAAATATAGGAATATAAAAATTAACATTTACCTTGAAAGGAGAGGTGCTTCCAAAGTGTCCTCTTGATGAATATGCGCTTGATGATATCGGCAAGCATTGAAGGATGTGGGAAAAATTATCCATCATTTTGTCCCTCTATCGTGTGAGAGCTTGCTCAAGAAATAGATTAATAGAATCTTATGCTCTGTCATTTTTTTTTTCTTCTGCCATGGAGGGTTTCTTGGGAATGTGAGATCAATTTTTCTCAAGAGAGACAAGCTTGAGACCCAACTTGATATAGTCGGACCTTGTCGGGGACATGCACTAAAAAATGATCAAGAGCAGCCTGCTCTGATACAACTTATCTAGATTATTTTCGGCACAAAATGAGAGCCAAGATATAACACAGAAATATACAAATATATTGAAAGAGAGACAATAATATAACATATATATATTGGAAATATAACAAGAGGCACATATATACATAACACACAATTTCTATTAATGAGCGAAATGTACAAAACTATCGAAATATAGAGTGAAAGAATCACTAGAATGGTGGCATCTTATCTCTGAGAAGAGATGTGACAGATACTCGCATTCACAAGAATATGATCATTACAATGAGGCTCTAAGGCCATTTTAATATTAATAAAATGAAAATCTTGAACCCTGGAAGATGAAAAGCCAACTGTTTTTTGGATCCTGTTTTGGATAGTTTGGTGTATCAACTTCCCGGGGGCATAACTTTGGGATATAATCTCCATTTGGGGGTACACGATAGCTTGTTGGAAAGGTATCGTAGAGAATATTCATTTTGGGGGCTCAATCAGAGCCTTTGTCTATCATTGAGGTGCTTGATCCCAAAAAAAAATCAATTAGGCCCTCAAAATGGCCCCAGAAGTTTAGGAACCGAAAAATTGCTAAAAATAGTAAGTTACCAAAAAACTGTTTTGAGCCAGTTGGAATAAGTGGGTGGCCACCAATATCCACTTGGATCATACTTGAACCTTAGTTTCCTCCTCTTAGTGAAAATATTCCTATTAGTAACCAGACGCCTAAACAAGAAAATAAGAAGAGTTGTCGGAGGAAATCACGCTTGGGGGGCAAGTCTCGAGCCTCTAAACATCATACTGGAGAAACGCCACTAGCTTTAATCATGCAAGATAGGGGCACACAAGATAAGGGAAAAAACCTATAGAAAAACACACTTCTGGAGTGATCCTTTCTTGGGGGTCATTCCCATCGTAATGCAGTAGTATTTTTTGGAACACACTTAGTCTTTTTTCTTTATCATGCTCATAAATACATGAGAATAGGTTACCAAGATCAATATTTTTTCTTTTTTGTGCTCTTTAATATACGAGAATCGGTTATTGAGTATTCTTTTATCTATTTTTCAGACTCGTAAAAGATATAAGAAAAAGGAACTCTTTGGAGTCTCCTTTAATCTATTTTTAGAGTCCCTAAACATGAAAAGATTGTTGAGTGATCTTGTTTCCTTTCACACTCATTAAAAGGTTTGAAAGGGCATCTTTTGATTGGTATTAAATCTCGTTTTCAGCCTCATGAGACTAATTACGAAAAATGAATACTCTAGTCAAGCATGATTAGCAGAGTTCTCCCCTTTATTGTCTTACACTTTTTTCGAGCTTGGGAGACTAAATTTACAAAAAAATCATCCATGGAGTCATCTTTAAGTTATTTTTAGACTCTCGAAATGTGAAAAACCACTGAGTTTACCTTCTTTGGGATCGTAAAATTATGCATTGAAGGACCTATGTAATTCCAATCTCGACCCATATGGGACCAAAACCCTCCTTCTTCGAGTTCATTAAACATATGTCAAGGGACTCATCTGAAGGATGAGATATACCAAGAATATGTTATCCTCCTCAAGCTCATTAAAAAATAAAGAGGTACTCATCTATCTGGATGGGAGGAAAAATTGAAGGAAGTGGGTCAAGTTTTTTGGAATCCTTTATGGAAGCTATTGTTGTCTCCCTTGAACATAACACCTGTTTGTGTCTCTCCTTACAGTTGGGTAATATGCTTGTCTCTTAGTCATGCCAATTCCATGTGTCGCTATAATTTTTCGTTCAAGCCGAAGAGTACTCTTTTGTTGTCATGGCATGTTCTTGGTACTCATCTCGTGAATGTTTCCAAGTAAGTTTTCATGCCTCATAATGTTCAAGGTAATTTTCACTTCAAACCATCCATCTACATTATTACCAATTTCCATTTCCCGTTTCAGTCCATACTCATTTAATTCACCATATGACATCAGTTTCTTGTGTTAGTTTCATGTCAATGATGGGGGATACATCATGGCCCTCCTTTGAGAATTCTTTTCCTGTCAACTTGAGCACATCATCCATAAATTAGACTTAGAAACCAATGAGTACCTTGGGACCTGCATGCCTCCTCTCTTCCAACAATAGGTTTACATTATTGACCTTTGGTCATATGATTCCACGATTGTTAGACCTCAATTCATTTATTGACATTTGTTGGGATGTACTAGGGTACCTTGGGAGTCATTGTCATCATTGGTGATTTCCCTCACACTTGTTAACAAATTACCTCAATGACCAATAATCAAGATGTTTCCGCCATGTTTGACAACAAATCATCTATTCACATCGCTAGATTCGTACCACATCAAGATCAGGATGAAGACCCTATGTTGGGTGCTCACTCTATTATGTTTTTTCCCTAGGATGCGATGGATATCATGTGAGCACATAAAATATTTCAATACAATCACCATGCTAACAATATTACTGATATATATATTGTCACATAGATCCACATTGTATTGATCTATGGCTATGTCTTATCATCTCATAGCTCCATTGTGTATTTTTCGTGGCTGCAATCAGTTCATGCCATGGAGGTAAGGATCCAAATTGTATCTTTGGTGGCCATATTCTTAGTCAGTATTCTCATGGATCTGTAATGTATTGGTCAATTATCATGCTTTGAGTCATCTCGTATTCCAAGCATAGGTATGTTTGCCTCATAAATGGAACATATTTGTATATTTATTAATGCTTGTTTGCAACTTCTTCCAGGTTATCCGACTACAACACCCTTTCATTGAAGAAATTTTAAAGTGTTTCAGCCATCATTTTCTCTTATGAGCTAACACTTTAGGGGCCATTTGTTACACACCAAAATGTCACACTTGAATGTCGCACCCTAAGTGTCGCAAAGTGACGTATACACCTTGTTAAGTGTCACATGCATTCTCACAAGTGTCGTATGAACCTTACCTAGTCTTGCATTCACTTTTCCAAGTGTCACAACCCCTTGACACCATCAAAATAGTTCTCACAATCCCTAATTCATGTTGGAAGAAGAAGCCCTGTCATTTGACAGTCGAAACATGCTTTTTCCTTGGAAATATTGTCCAATTTTGGGAATTTATGAATGGTGTCTCCCCTTGGCCATGTTGGGGGAGTGACACTTCCAGGAATGGTGCCCCCTTTCCATTTTAGAGGAGCTCCACTTTATATTATGGTGCCCTTTTTTCAAATCTAGGGGAGTGTTGGTCTTGTTAGAGAGAAATTTGGGATCCTCCACCTCTTTCTAAGGTCCTAATCTCTTGGGATGAGGTTGTTTGTATTAAACCTCTATGTTGTGGCTTAATATTAGGATCAGATCCTAACATGAAGGATCCATATCATCAACCATATCCTTCATTTTATCATGGTGGTTTCACCTCTCGAAGCCTATATATTGAAGGTATTTCCAAGGTAAAGGGGAAACAATTTAGGTATCAAACCTTTGATTTTGGAGGAAGCATCATAATTTTAATTTCAAGATTCATGCAAGGGTTGGACGAGGATAGCTTGGAGAAGTGACTGCATCTTCAATCATTCTTTGTAAGTTCCTTCTTTGGCTTTCCAATTAATCATAACTTGACCTATTCCCTTCAAGTTAATGTGTCCTACATTTTCTTGGCTATTGTCGTTACAGTCTTCATATATAGATCCATTTTTTTTAATCATCTAGAGCAGGAGGAAGAGTTCCTTTTATAGTCTTTGAAAGAATTCAGTTGTGTTGAGCAGCTTGGATATCAAGCCCAAGGATTGGAGCAGTGAGGAAAAACATTGCTACAAGGTACACCACATTGTTGTTCTCTCTTTCTTGATTGATTGAGATAGATCTATAGGGACATTAACAACCATTTATTTAATTTTTTCTTTGGACCAAAGATAGGGGTCTTCGTTCAAAGGGGATCTTAGCTTGTCCGCAGGGTAATATTTCTCACAACACTTATCACCAACAAAGTCTAAATCAAAATATCTGATCAAGTTGAAGTCAAATAACTTAGATTACTTGAGTCCAAAATTTTGAGTTCCTTTCAAGTATTTTAGAACTCTTTTTGCAGCACACCAACGTCCTTCAAATGGATTTTTCATGAACTTGGAAAGAATCCCAACAACAAATGAAATGTCTAGTATAGTGGTAGTAATATAGATGAGACTTCCCACAAATTGTCTATACTTGGTTGCATCCTCAAATTCATTCCCTTCTTTTGATGTGAGTTTAAAATTATATTCCATTGGAGTAGAAACAAGATTGCACTTGTTCACCAGTTCTCCAATGTACTTCTTCTGCGAGATGAATATGTACCTTGGATTTTCAATCACTTCAATGCCCAAATAGTAGTGAATATGTCCCAAATATTTCATCTCAAAGAATTTCTTCAAATCTTTGTTTATGGATGAAATGTAGCTCTCATTGTTTGTTGTTATCAACATATCACCTACATATACAACAAGATATACAATAATTTTTCCAACTTTCTTGACAGACAAAGTTGCATCGTCAAGATTGAAATGATTGAAATTTAATTTCAAAATATGCTAAGCTAAATTTTCATACCATGTTCACGGTGCTTATTTCAAGCCATATAAGGATTTGATGATATTGCATACCTTATGTTCTTGTCCCTTCGAAACAAATCCTTCTGGTTGACACATGAACACATTCTCTTTCAATTCTCTATTCAAGAAAGTAATCTTCACATCCATTTGATAAAGTTTCCATCCATTATGTGTTTCAATGGAAAATGGATTTCATATGCTATCCCATTTTGTTGTGGGGGAAAAAGTATCTTCATAATCAACACCTTCTTTCTGGGAAAATCCATTTTCCACGAGCCTTGTTTTTCTATTTTCAATTGAGCCATTTGATCTATACGTGTTCTCAAATACCCACTTGTAGATGGTTGGTTTAGTTCCAAATGGAGGATCCACCAACTTCCATGTCCCATTCTTGATGAGAGCATCATATTCCTTTTTCATGGGTTCTTTCCATTCATCATGAGAAGCAACTTCTTTAAAGGAAGTCAATTCAAGGTTAGTAGATAAATTCAACTCACAATCATATGAAACATCCATGTCATCTACATCACATGAGTTTGAATTATCTACATCACCTCAATATTTTTTTGAGGACATTTGGGTTCCTGTCTTTCCAAACTCATTAGGATGAACACTTTCAAGTATTTTTGTGAACCATTTTGGTGGAACTTTATGAGATGGTCCAAGTTTCTCAGTTGAATGATATGGTGTTGAGTTATCATCAAACCTCTACTTTTTAATCATCTTGATCACATCATCAAACTGAACTTCAGGTTCTGATGAAGTGGAAGGAAATTATTTATGATGGGAAGATAATGCTTTAAAATGATATTCTATATATTGACCCAAGATATGGATCCACCCTTCAAGATGTGGAATCTCATCATCAAATTGATTATATGTCTTTACACGAGTGAATTTGTCCAGATGATCAAGCTACCTCTCAACAATTTGTCTTTATTGGAGGATTCAAGAAAGATCACATCTCTAGAAAGGATGAATTTTTTGTTTGTCTCATTATATGATCTAGGGGATCAAATTTTGCTCAAAATTCAAAGTTCTTGGAATCGCTTCAAATCGAATGCGAGTGTAGGCCTCATCATTACAAACCCAACACAACTTGTTTTGGTTCAAACAGACATCGGGAGTGAGAGATATCACGTTCTGTTCAAAATGACAAACAGGTAAAAAAAAAGGATGCTGACTGTACAGTCCGTACAGTCTGTACGGATGATGATGTGGTAGTCCGTATGACACGTGGCAAGGTTGAGTGGCAGAAATTTGGTAGATGTGGATGAATGATATTGCGACACGTGGCAGATTTTGGTTGGTTGTACGGTGCCACGTGGCCCAGTCATGGGCTTCCATGTGGCACCATGTTATTGGTTGCTTGTATAAAATTTTATTGGAGTCCATCGGATTCGACCCTGTGACCTCCACCCACATGCATAGCCTTTGCAAAGTCTGCACCACCAATGTGCCACCATAGTAGTTCTTACTATGTAATAGTTTTAAAACTATTTGAATTTGTTTGTGTGGATAGTCGGGGTGCGTCCGCGGTCGTATATACCATATCATATGACCCACTATCACATCGGTTGGCGCACACGCATTTTGGTTTTGTATGTGGTTCAAATGGTTACAACCAATGCTCGCCACTGGTCCCTTTTCTATTAGCCTTTGGGACGGAGCCCCGTTTTCATTTGTGCGTGGTCACATGGACCACATAACCTCGGCCTTGGCGATTAGGGGCTAGGTGCACCCGTAATCATCCTACAGTTCACATCGTTTGTGCAGTTGCATCTGGTGCTGAGTTTTTATGCTTAAATGCATGTGGGGGCTAGGTTGAGCCAACAAGGGTGCAATTTGTCGATCTAGAGATAGCAAGTTTGAAGGAGAACTTCCAGGAAGCCTATCTTCTTCAATTTTTGGCCAAACGAGGTGCCTAAAAAGCCTAGCTAGGGGTTTTTGGACATTCTGGAGCCATTGGAGTCATCTATTTGGAATTTTGAGCACTGTAAAGCACATTTTTGAGTACTTTGTGAAACTAATACAAGATATCCATTGGAAGCTAGACCAGGAGATGTAGCCCAAGAGAGGGGTGAACTCCTTTATCATTTGTTGTGTTATGTGTTTTCTGTTCACTATTTATTACTGTTGTTTATATGCATCTTGAATGAGTAATTTTTATAAAAGTTGTGTTGCAAATTTGATCCATTTGCATTTAGCACATAAAATTAAACTTGCAAATAATTTCAAGAATACAAGTCTTCTTCACTTTTAGATCAAGTTGGTATCAAGGCATAGGTTTTTGAAGACTTGATTATTTGCAAGTGTTTTGTTTTCTGATGCTCACAAGAGGAGAAGGTCAACTTGTAGAGACAAGTTCTCAACCTTCAAGGAGGAAGCTTATATCATCACTGCAAGTTTTAAGGAGGCATTCACCAAGTATGGTTCATGAAGAGAGTCATGAACATATTCCTGTAGAAGATGAAGATCTCAGAAAGGCTATCATGAAAATGAGAGAAATGATGAAAATATTGATGGAAAGGAATATAGGATTGCAAGGTGAAGGCTCCAACCCTTCAAAGCACAAGGGAGGCAGTGGTGATAAAACTCCAAATGGAAATGGAGGGAATCGTGCTTCTCCACCACCCTCACCTCCATCTTCTTCTTCTTCTACCAATTCAAGACCTCTTCCAAATTCTCCAAAAGGACATGGTAAAACTCCTTCACAAATTCCTTTGTTAAAGCTTGATATTAAATTTGAATTGCCAATTTACAATGGAGAAGTAAATGCTGAGAAATTAGATAATTGGATTCGTCAGATTGAGGTGTATTGTAGGATACAAAAAATTCAAGATGATGAAACTAAGATTCAGCTTGCTTCTTTAAGGTTGGATAGTGCAGCACTCATTTGGTGGGAATCCAAGAATCAAGAGGACATGAAGAAACATGGTAAAATTTTAACCTCTTGGAATGATTTTATTGTTGCAATTAAAAGACAATTTTACCCATTGGCATATATGCAAAAAGCTACTATGGATTGGAAAATTTTTAGACAAGCTAAAGGACAAAATGTGCAAAGTTTTACTCAAAGAATTTAGGAGAAGAGCTTTGGTTTTGGGAGTAGATTTGTCTTCTCAAGAAACTTTACTCAAATACATTGGAGCTTTACATAGTTATTTGAGACATACAATACTCATGTTTAATCCTTCAAATCTAGTTGAGGTTTGTGTTCATGCCACTCATTTGGAAGCAAGAGGAAGGAATGAAACTCATGAAGGTGACAAGAAGCCTTTCAGTCATGGAGACAAAGGAAAGAGGAAGTTTAAGGGAAATGGTAAAAAAAATGTTGTTGTTAAGAAAGAGGGAGAAAAATTCACATGCAAACATTGTTCAAAAGATGGCCATGATGAAGACCATTGTTGGAAACTTCATCTTGAAAGAAGACCGAAAAAGTTTGGCAACAAAGGGAAGTCAAAGACTGCTGCAACCATACAACATGATTTAGGTTCTGATTCAGGTGATGAAACAAAGATCACAACCATGGGTTATCAAGGTAATGGTTCTATTGCAAGTACTAGTTCTTCAAGTAACAATAATCTCAATGTAACTCGACAAGAAAAAGAGAGAATTGAAGTTTTTCACATAAGGGTTGTTTCAAAGCATACCAAAATAGAGACTCTATTTGATACTGGATCTCAAGCAAACCTTATATCTGAAGACACTGTTAAGAAATTAAAATTGGAAACAATTCCACATCCTAAGCCATACCCTCTTGGTTGGATATGTGATAATGCTAAATTACAGGTGACAAGAAGGTGTAAACTTAGGTTTGCTATCACTGCAAGTTTTGTTGATGAGGTAGAGCTTGATGTTATTCCTTTGGATATCTGTGGTATTGTGTTGGGAAGCCCACATTTATATGATAGAAAAGCTATTTTTCATCGTCATGAGAATAAGTATCACTTGTTTAAGAATGGAATTGAGTACATTGTTAGAGCCCATACAAAGAAGATGAATTTATCACTTGTAAATGCGGGACAAATGAAGAGATTAGTCAATGCTAGCAAGAATTTTGTTCTCTTAATGATTAAACCCAAAGATGATATTGAAAACGTAGTTTTCCAAGGTTGTGATGCAAAGTTAAAATCTGATCTATATGAGGTTGTTAATCAATATGATGAGATGTTTAAGGAACAAAAGGGATTACCTCCAAAAAGGGGTATCCAACATGAAATTCAATTGAAACAAGATTGTCCTCTTCCAAACATTGGTATGTACAGGATGTCGATCATGGAGAATGTTGAAATTAAAAAACAAATCCAAGAGTTTCCTGACAAAGGGGTTATTGTACCAAGCTCATCGCCATGTGGATCTCCAATTGTGTTAGTGCCAAAGAAAGATGGTACATGGCGTATGTGTGTTGATTTCAGAGCTTTGAACAAAATTACAGTAAAGAATCATTATCCTCTTCCTAGAATCGATGATTTGATTGATCAATTGAAAGATGCTAAATATTTTACTAAGTTAGATTTGAGAAGAGGATATCATCAAATCAGGATTGCCGAGGGAGACACATGGAAGATAGCTTTAAAAAAAAAGCAAGGTTTGTTTGAATGGATGGTAATTCCTTTTGGACTTTGCAATGCACCTGCTACTTTCATGAGAGTTATGAATGATGTCTTAAGGCCTTTTTTGGATGATTGTGTTATTGTCTACTTGGATGACATTTTGATCTTTAGAAAATCTCATGAAGAGCATGTGAAACAAGTTTTGAATGTTTTGAGAAAGGAAAAGTTGTTTTTGAAGATGTCCAAATCTGAGTTTGGAAAGACTTCACTTATTTACTTAGGGCATATTGTTGGTGGAGGCGAATTAAAAATTGATCCCTCCAAGGTCAAAGTCATATTGGAATGGCCCAAGCCCAACAATGTGACAGAGGTAAGAAGTTTTTTGGGAGCAGCCCAATATTGGAGAAAGTTTATTGCTAACTTTTCTTCCATTGCAGCTCCATTACATGCAGTGACAAGTGCCAAGAAAGTTTTTCAATGGGGAGGCAAGCAACAGAAGGCTTTTGATACTTTGAAAGAGAAGATCAGTTCAGTTCTAGTTCTTGCACTTCCAAATTTAAAACAACCTTTTGAAATCCAAACAGATGCAAGCAATTATGCAATGGGAGCAGTCTTGCTACAACATGGTAAGCCCATTTGTGTTCATTTTGAAACTTTTAATGGTGCCATGATTAACTATTCTACTTATGATAAGGAGTTGTATGCATTGGTACAAAGTGTGAAAAAATGGAAACATTATTTGTTGGGGAAAGAAACCATTGTCCACACCGATCATCAATCACTGCAATACTTACAATCGCAGACAAAGCTACAACAAGCTAGACACTTCAGATGGATGGGTTTTCTACAACAATTCCACTTGGTCATCAAGTATAAGAAGAGCATTTAGAACAAAGTTGTTGATATGCTTTCAAGGCCTATTATTAGTGCTTCAGTTATTCTTAAGCACAGTCCTATCATGCATGAGAGTTATGTTGAGCAATATGCTTTAGATACTGATTTTAAAGAAGTATATGAAACTTTGTGTCATTCTAACCATGTTGAGGAATTGGATTACCATGTGCATGATAATATTTTGTATCATCTTGGCAAGCTATGTATTCCACAGGGTGAAAGAATCAACATAATAAGAGAAGCCCATTCTTCTCTTATTGCTGGTCACTTTGGTGTAGGCAAGACAGTGGCTAATTTGCAAAGGTACTGCTAATGGCCTAAAATGAATGAAAGTGTTTCGAGATATGTACGAGGATGTTCATTATGTGCCACAAGCAAACCTAGCAATTGGAAGTTGGGTTTGTATACTCCACTTCTGGTTCCTTCTCGTCCTTGGGAAAGTATTTCTATGGACTTTGTAGGGGGTCTACCTATGTCTAAACGAAATCATGATTATCTTTATGTTGTGGTTGATCGATTTACCAAAATGTGTATTTTGATGCCTTGTAAGAAGCAGGTTATAGCTGAGCAAATGACACAAATTTTCTTTCAAAATGTTTGGGTGCATTTTGGATTACCTAAATCCATTATTTCTGATCGAGATTCTCGATTTGTTGGAAGTTTTTGGTCAAGTTTATGGGCACTCATGGAAACCAAACTGAAAAAGAGCACATCTTTTCATCTGCAAACCGATGGTCAGACAGAAGTGGTAAATAGAACAGTGGTGCATCTTCTTTGAGCTTATTGCAGCAAGCATCCTAAACTTTGGGATGAGCATTTACACTACATTCAATGTGCTTACAATCGAGCTAAGCACTCTTCAACTCAAACGTCGCCATTTGAAGCATGTTTTGGCTATTTGCCCAAATCTCCTTTAGATTTTATCTTTGGGAAGGATATTGCTATTGATGGTCAATATGACATTGATAGGGCAGAAAAGTTCATTGAACAAATTCAGTCGATACATCAGATGGTCCAAGAGTAGTTGGAAAAGAGTCAAGCCAAGTACAAGACGAGACATGACAAGCATCATGTTGATCACAGTTTCCAAGTTGGAGATGAAGTTTGGCTTTACATTAGTAAGGAGAGGCTTAAAGGAGAAGGTAAAAAACTAAAACCAATTCAATATGGTCCTTTCAAGATTATCGACAAGATTGGTAACAATGCCTTCCATTTAGATTTGCCTCCTTATATGCAAATGTATGTAGTTGTTAATGTTGAGAATTTGAAATTGTATGAGCCTACTTTGATTAATGATCAAAGAGAGCATGTTCAGATTCCTTCTATAGATGATTTTTCCCCAGAATATCTTACAGAACTCCATGAAGACACAATCCTTGATAGGAGAATGCGAACTTCAAAACGAGGAAATGTGGAGTATCTTTGAGTTGGTCTTAAAGGTACAAATCCAAGAAAAGCCAAGTGGATTGAGGTTGGAAAGGTGAGGGAGCTATACCCTCATCTTCAGATAGAATGAAAATAGTATTTTGGAGGTCCAAAAGCTTTCCAATGGGGAGGTGTGATCCAAGGGATCAAATTTTGCTCAAAATTCAAAGTGCTCGGAATCGCTTCAAATCAAACGGGAGTGTAGGCCTCATCGTTACAAACCCAACACAACTTTTTTGGGTTCAAATAGACATCGGGAGTGAGAGATATCATGTTCTGTTCAAAACGACAAACAGGTAAAAAAAAGGGATGCTGACTGTACAGTCCGTACAGTCTGTACGGATGATGATGTGGTAGTCCGTATGACACATGGCAAGGCTGAGTGGCAGAAAGTTGGTAGATGTGGATGAATGATATTGTGACATGTGGCAGATTTTGGTTGGTTGTACGGTGCCATGTGGCCCAGTCATGGGCTGCCATGTGGCACCATGTTATTGGTTGCTTGTATCAAATTTTATTGGAGTCCACCGGATTCGACCCCGTGACCTCCACCCACATGCATATCCTTTGCAAAGTCTGTGCCACCAATGCACCACCATAGTAATTCTTACTATGTAATAGTTTTAAAACTATTTGAATTTGTTTGCATGGATAGTCGGGCTGCGTCCGGGCTGGGGCTTATCCCCAGCCCGCAATCGTATATACCATATCATATGACCCTCTATCACACTGGTTGGTGCATGCACATTTTTTTTTTGTATGTGGTTCAAACGGTTATAACCAATGACTACCACTTGTCCCTTTTCTATTAGACTTTGGGACGGAGCCCCGTTTGCATTTGTGCGTGGTCACATGGGCCACATGACCTCGGCCTTGGTGGTTAGGGGCTAGGTGCACCCATAACCGTCCTACAGTTTACACTGTTTGTGTGGTTGCATCCGGTGCTGAGTTTTTACACTTAAATGCACGTGGGGGCTAGGTTGAGCCAACAAGGGTGCAATTTGTCGATCCAGAGACAACAAGTTTGAAGGAGAACTTCCAGGAAGCCTATCTTCTTCAATTTTTGGCCAAACGAGGTGCTGAAAAAGCCCAGCTAGGGGTTTTTGGACGTTCTGGAGCCATTGGAGCCATCTATTTTTCATTTTGAGCATTTTAAAGCACATTTTTTAGCACTTTGATCAAATAATACAAGAGATCCATTGGAAGCTGGACCAGGAGATGTAGCCCAAGAGAGGGGTGAACTCCTTTATCATTTGTTGTGTTATGTGTTTTCTGTTCACTATTTATTGTTGCTGTTTATATGCATCTTTAATGAGTAATTTTTATAAAATTTGTGTTGCAAATTTGATCCATTTTCATTTTAACACATAAAATTAAAATTGCAAATAATTTCAAGAATACAAGTCTTCTTCTTTTTTAGATCATTATAAATACGATACCCCTTGGTGGTATTTGAGTACCCCAAGAAGATTCACTTTCGAATCCTTGCATCAAGCTTGCTTCTTTGCTCCTTAGGAATCAAGGCGTAGAAGGTGGAACCAAACACCTTGTGATGCCTCACCGAAGGAATGTGGCCATACCACATTTCATAAGGAGACTTGTTTTTAATAGCATGAGATGGAAACCTATTTTTGACATAAAATTCACATAGAACTGCATCATCCCAAAACATCAACTTAACATACTTGAAAAACATCATGGAACCAACCATATTTAGGAGTGCCATGATCATTCGTTCAACTACACCATTTTGTTGGGGATTGTATGGAATGGTGGTTTGATGTTTGATCCCATGTTGGTGAAGGTAGATTTAAAATTCATTAGATGTATATTCTCTTCCATTATTAGTTTGAAAAGAGTCAATATGAGACGGAGCCTCATTTTGAATCCATACATAAAAAATTTTAAAAGTTTCAAAATCTTGAGATTTATCTTTCAGCAATTACACCAACACATCCTAGTGTAATCATCAATAAAAGTAATGATATATTTTTTTCTTTTTTCTGAAGCAACAAGAATAGGGCCACACAAATTAGAATGAATCAATTCAATTTTTCAACATGATCTGGAAGTAGAATCATGAAAGGACTATTTGTCATGTTTTCCAAGGATACAAGCATCACATTGCTTCAATTTCCCAAGCATAGTAGGAAAACTAGAAACATCATTCTTTCTGAAAAAACAAAGACTGTCATAATTAATATGGCCAAATATAGAATGCCACAAAAGTCTAGATGGCATTATACCTAAGCCATGATGAGAGAGGTATGCAGCAGTTTGTGTATGGGAAATTGTCCCATTCAACTTTAGTAGTCTTCCATCTTCTATTCTGGTCATGAAAACCATGTTGTAAAAATCCTTCCTTATTTCAATTTTTCCACCGAAGATATGGACAAAGTGGCCTTTCTATTTGATGTGCAGAAGGGATAACAAGATTCTTTGCATATCAGAAAGAGAGAGTACATTATGCAGAAGAAAATTCAGGAGTCCAGGAAACTTAAGCGTGATGGTTCCCATTCCCAAAGGTTTGAGACTTGATCTATTTGCAAAGTACACTATGCCATCTACATTATCATTGAAGTCTTCAAAGAAATATCTTCTAAATTTCATGTGAGAGGTTGTGCCTATTTCAATAAGACATGCATCTCCCCAAGAAGAAAATGAGGTATTAAACATATCTTCATTTACTCCTATATTGAAATGGGAAACTACATAATGAACATGTGTTTTACCTTTCGTCAGGTCTTTATCTTCATATTGTGTATGATCTTGCTTGTCATTGATCTTCCTTGTTTGAGTCTTTGCATCATATCCATTCTTTTTGTAGTGGTCATAATGAAAGTCAAATATATCATGGGGATTATTCCAAATCCCCTTACCTATAAGATTCTTATTTCTTCGTCTTCTCTTACTACATCCATGTTGTTCATTATAGGAAGTGCTTCCAAAATCGTTTCTTACAAATGGAGTAGATGTCATCTGGTTTAACTTTTATAGAATATTGACAAGAATGTCTTTTATTCGATGTAATATATTTATGTATTCCCGCATGGTATCGTCCATAAT
>CBVK0102061027.1:0-19941 GCA_900067695.1 Picea abies
CCCCCCCCTTTTGCAGCTCCCGGTGATACACCTAGATTGGACACATGTTTTCACCATGGGAACTTGTTGGTACCATGTTTTTCCAATAAAATGGAAATCGATCCTCCTGCAAGTGACTATGGTATTGGATGTGTCACAACGTATTCCTTGAATGTACTCAAAATGTCGGGAAACAAGTGTCTCTCTTATACTTTTGGTTCTCAAACCAGTTTAACTCTACCATAGTTTAAAATCCTCGCATCTTAAGACTACACCAACTTCATAGGGAAAAATATGTTGGAAAGTGGTGTAAGCGGTGGTCATGAAGTATAAGATCAAAACCCACTGGAAAGGTTGATAAGAGTGCCAATATATGAGGAAAATACCCATGTCCAATTATCTCATAAACGTAAATCGTAGTTAAAAGCTCAAAAATGTAGCTATAAGCTCAAAATTGCAGTTATAAGCTCATGTGTGCCACAAGAAGAACACAAAATCATTGTATAATATGATTCCAAGGTTGTTGATTTGTAGCTAGGGTTTTGTGTCGATGCTAAGGTTGAGTTGGAATGGATGCAACGATTTGGGCGAGTGAATAGGTTGAGTGCATGGGTGAGAAGTATGAAGAATTCAAGGTAAATCCTATTGAAACCAACAACTTACAGAAGTCGAGGCTGGTGCCGAGGAGTCGAGTTATTAGTAGAGTGCATGCTATGTTGTGAAATGGTGAGGAGCGACTCGACAAAATGGTTAATTCGGATATTCCATGGCACTTGGAAGATGTAAATTGTCTATGGGAAGCTCAAATGATGTCTTTGGCTAGCATTAATGACTGGGAGTAGGATAACAATGAAGACAATGGCTGCATCAAATTAGGGTTCCATAGAAAACTTGCGTAGAATTAGGATAATTATGGGTGCTTCCACTATCAACAAGGATGATAAAATTTTGATGCTCAATGTAACCAATTAGCTTGAGAGTTTGGGGAGTAGATAACCTAGTGAGAGCATTCATGGAAATGACTGGTTCGACTTCGAGAGGGTCGAAGGGTGGGGTCATGTCAGTGGGTTCAGGTGACTCGGCCACATGGGGGGCCTCAACATCATCTTCCATAACATCCTTGGACATGGCCATAAAAAAATTGTGTTCGTTACACTTTTTCCTAGGAAAATATTTATCATCACAATTATTACAAAGGATTTTGAGTTGGTGATCAACCATTTCTTCCCTGGTTGGTTTCTAGATCTTTAGTGGAGTAGAAGGAGGAGTGGGAGTGATTGGTTTAGGGCGAGGAATAAAGGATGGTTTTCAGGTTTGAGAAGATACAACATGTTGTGCTTCCTTATCTCTTTTAGTAGCTTCCACCCAACTCTAAGGCCGATCCATGAGGACATGGGAACAAATCTCATCCTTGAGGCCAGTGATAAAACATTCTCGAAAAAAAAACATTAGACATGCCCTCTATACAGAAAGTCAATCGTTCAAAAGTGACTATAAAGTATTCCACTATGCCAGATTGTTTCAACTTTGTTAAATGGCCTAAATGGTTGGTGTCGGTGTAAAAGCATTCATAAAGATCTTCCAAAAATTGTGTCCAAGCCACATACCCTTGGTGGGAATTTTTTCTCCATTGCCACCATTTCCAACATTCTTGATCTAGATGGAGAACACCATACAAGAGTTTGGATGATTCATCTGTAATTCCATACAAAGAGAAATAATGTTCCATTTGAGTTACCTAGCCAGTGGGATCTGAGCCATCAAATTTGTTCACATCCACACACGGAAGGCGTAGGCCACGCTGAAAGTGATGGGGCTGAAAAGTCTAGGAATTAGAAGAAGTTTCACCTTCATAGTGAAAAGGTGGGTTAGAGGAGGGAAGATGTGCAGGGATATTCATCTTGACGCATATCTTTGTAGTGAAGGATTCAATTTGGGTAGTGAAGGATGTAAGCTGGGTAGCGAGGTCCTATTTGATGGTTTCCATTTTGTCGTCAATGGAGAAATGCATGTTTTTATTGATGGTGGAAAACTTGGCACTGAGATGCCTCACTTCTTGTTGGGTCTCTATGAAATTAGAGGACAAGGTATTGAAGCGAGCGTCCAAGTCTTGGCTATGGATGTGGGCCATGATGAAGAGGTAAAATGAAAAGGGGTGGGTGGGACCACACATAAAATGGGTTATGGGTGAAGTGTATCACTACAATCAGGGCGATGAGGGGAATACAATGGGGTAAGGCCCAAATAAGGGTGTTGGAAGGGGGTCAGGTCCATGGGAAAACAATTTGTTGAAAAATGATAGGTATGAATGCGATAAGGGAAAAGGTAGGAATCCAATGGAATAGGGACTTTTTTTTTCTACTCCTGTGGAGTTATACTCTGATCTGAAGAATACTGTGGTGTTGAAATGCCCAAATTCTTAGCAAGAAGAAATGTGTAGTAATTTCACAACCTAAATGCAGGAGGCAGAGTTGTGCAACAATAGATATTGTATGTTTTGTTTTTGTTTCCATCCCAAGGGTTAGCATATGAAAGGTGTATATAGACAAGGTTTTTCCATGTGCTATAGCTCTCTGATATATGTGTGGGTTCCAATAGTAGTACTCGACCCAATATCTCAGGGCACCAACTAAGGATGCTAGATCGTGCCCTTAGTCGTACTACTTGACTACCGAGGTACTAGAGAGTCTCTTCCCAAGTGTTGTTCTTGGTGACACTATAACAATTAGGTGGTCAATTGGTTTATCTATGGAGGGCTTCAGGAGCTGTAGGTCGATCTGTATACAAGTGTTTTCTGATATGCTACCACTTGAACAGGTACCAATATGGGTTACAAGGGTGGAAAAAAGATGCGTGCTTAAGTTCCATTTGTATTTCCCGCGTGTATGACTCATCGACCATGCATTTATGTGCATAACGATAGATCTCTCTAGCTTTAAGACGTCAAAATATGTCTCTACCCTGGAAAATTTAACCCATAGTTTTCTACCAAGGAAAGTGCTCTGATACAACTTGTAGTATTATAGATATAAAATAATATGCAGAACATAAATATTTTAGCTATAAATGGCAGAAAAACAATGATATAACTAGAACAATACCATAATAATACTAGAATAACACCAGAAAGAGAACTTTGATTAATGATAGAAATTTTCACTTGCCTCTTCTAGGGGGAAAAATCCAACAGAGCAGAGCTCTATTACAATAATATACAAGACAAAACTTCTCATACCCTCTACTCCTATTTATACTAAATATTTCTATCCAAAAGAGAAATCTAGAGGAAGATCCTTCTAAAAGAGGAAGATTCTATTAAATCTTCTTACATTTGACTTATTCTTACTTATTGCTAGGCCCTATTAATATTGGCCTTTATTACATGGAAATATATTATTCTACCTATGTTAGGGGTTAGGGAGGTTAGGTCCCTAACCTCATGCCACAAGGGACCTAAGGAATAAGTGGTTAGAAATGAGATACTGTACATCATGTGAAGAAGTGGAATGGATCTTGAAAGATTGTCTTACACAGTGGAAGGTTCCAACAAAAAAAAGAAAGGTACAAATCCTAAGGATCCAGCAAAAGTAGAAACATCAAATAAGACAAAAATTCGAACAGATAATACAAGGAAGGATGCAGAGCATGGCCAAGAGTTAGGAAGTAGTGCAACAAGCAAAAATCCAAGAAAGAAAGAGGTTGTGTCAAGGACATAAGTAAAAGGGGATGGAAGGAAGGCAAATAGCTCTCTCCCAAAGGAAGTAAAATATGGGGAAGCAACAAAGAAGAAACCTGAGACACATAACTCAACCCCAACGAAGAAGTGAATGAGAACACAAGAGGTAGAAATAAGGAAAAGGATGAAGAATCACAAGAATCCTCCAACCATCACTATTACAGAGGATGTTGTTGAGTTGGTTGCAAAAAAAATCCAATATAGAGGAGAGGATGCAGTACATGCAACATGGGAACAAAGGGAAGAAATCATGGAAAAATTAGTAGAAGTGCATGAAATATTACATAGACTTCAACTAAATACAGTGCATCATCCAACAGTGCAACAAAAAGAAAAAGAATAGGAAACATCAGCACATAAAGAGCAAGAAGAGACCATGAATAGAATAACAATGAGAAATGATAGATACAAAGTCACACAATAAATGTTGGAGGTGGATGAAAAAACAATGCATAGACTATTAAAGGACGTGGAACACTTGGATTTGGTTCTGGAAAACATACATACAAAGGCACTATATGGAATACAAGCAAGTGTAATGCAGGAAGTACAGTCTAGAGTCAGGGCAGATTCCACCAACCTAGCACTTGACCGCGAAGTGAAGGATATTTTTCAAGTGACATGTGAGCAGATCATGCTAGAAACACAGGAGGAGAAGCAATGTGAGGATAACTTAGAGAAGAAGCTTACATAATTATACAGGAAGTTACAACAGAAAAAAAGATACAAAACATTGCACATACCATGGAGAGATACAAACAAGAGATAGAAGAATTAACATAAAAGTTAACTCTGAGCACACCTCTAGGAGTATAGGAGCAAAGAGAGCAAGATGATATTGTGCACATAGAGAGTATAGCGTAGGAGGTTAAATAAGTGGCATAACTATATAACAAGACTTCACATATTTGGACTAGCCTAGAAGATTACAAAAAGATCCAACAGCTAGAGGAGAGGGAGGAAAAGCTAAACGTGGTGGTTCAATAATTGAAGGAGAGGCAAAAGACCATGGACATATCTCTAAGAATGAAGGTCGCACAAGAGCTAAAAAATTTATAGGAAGAAGTAAAGACTATGCAGAAGGATAAACAAGCAAGATAGGATCAGTTGGATCCATTTCAATAACAAGCCAAAAGAGTGATAGACGAGCTCCAAACAGAAAAAGGAAGATGGGAAGAGGTGCTAGCAGAAAGCAAAGAAGTGTTGAAAGAGCACAAAATAATGTAGGTTTTGGAGACACTAGCAGGAAAGAGCACATAGACTAGAGAGAAAGAAACAAGATTGGAGTAACTTTCATGTGCTAGAGGTAGTGCTGTCGAAGGTGCACTAAGGCTACGTGGCTCCAGATGAGTCACATGTTAGTGTTGGGGGCCTGTTGGAGCAGGCATGTTTGGAGAAAAATGTAACAAACAAGGAAGAATGAACCAAGAAGGAGAGCATGCCACATTTTGAGGAAAAGCAATGCGTGCAATATGATTTGCGGAAATCTTCCGCAAATGTGGACAAACCTAGCCATGTTAGGGTTAGGGTTTTGGGATTTATTGTAAGGGTTTCAAACCGAATTTTGTAATACAAATACAAGAGATAGAAAGTAGGTTGAGGCATATCTATCTAGAGTGCAAGTGAGACAAGTCTATTTTGGAGTCTTTGTGAGTCAGAGTCTATTTGAGAGTTGTAGAGCTCAGATGAATTTGAAGTAGCTTATGTTCAGGTCGCAATATGTGGAGCATGGTGTGATCCTAGTTTGCCTCACTACTCTTTACATGATGTAATGCATGCAATGCCTTTTGATGAATAATAAAATAAGCATAATATCTGTGTGGACATATCCCCAGGGGGGGTGAACCATAGTAAAACTATGTGTGATATGGGTTTTAATGTTTCTGCAATTATGCTTGAATGGTTATATAGATGAATGGATGGTTTATTTACAACATGCACTAGAATAAATATGAAAATGAATGAATGAATGGATCAGATGAATATTATAATCAAATGCATGGTTAAGTAGAAATAAGAAGTAAGAAAGAACATCCCCCAATCCCTTCCATGACTACAGAAATGTGCATCGTGTAGTCCCCCATAAACCGTATTGGGTGAGACTGAGTTGTACACTCTGTGTGCGGTGTAGCCTTCTGGTTTACCAGAAGGGTTGATGTTGATAAGGGTTTTGTTGAAGAACTAAGGTAGAACTCGGGTCATCTGATAAGTCCAAAACTAATATTGATTTTTATTAGGGTTTCTTCTGTTGAAAATGGATTTGAATCCCTTCCTTATTTGATTAAACTTATCCATCTTCTTATACTTCCAAGAATTTTGCAAATATTCTCTAACCTTTCCTTTCTCATATAGGTACTTATCCTTTCTAATGGTTTCTGTCAAAGTTTTAGGTTCATCTTATTTAATCTTCTCTTTATAAAATAATGGTAGTCCACTCAAAAACCTCTATATATTTACCTTCTCATCCTTCATAAATCCCACATACTTCAACAATCCTAAGAACCTTTTCATATTCTCCCATGGTCATGCTCTTGAACCTGAGTTCAAAGAACTCTTGCATATTCTTGTCATAGTAGTGTTCTAAAATATATTCCTTATGAAACTACCTCTTGAATTACTTCGGAGTGATCCTTTCCCATTGATGTGATCAACTTTGCTCAACTAATCCCACCACATAAAAAAATTTCCATACAAATAGTAAGTGGCAATTCTAGCTTCTATATTAGATGAGTAGTTGTGCAACTAAAAAATACTTCCTGATTCCAACCAACGAGGCTTCAACATCGTCTTTCGTTTATCTTTAACAATGAAAGGATGGTGGACTAATCTGACTCAAATCTCCTTGCAAACTGTCCAATTCATATATTCTTACTTGGTTCCTAACAGAAGAAAATTATGGACTGTTTATGGAGTCTTCACACACAATTTTTTTTTTTTTGAGTAAGGAGGTGAGTGATTTCTATGATTTTTGTTAGAAATTCTCGAATGAATGGCTCTTTTATAGTTATATCTTCTTTCATGTTGCCTTCCTTTCCCCCCTTTTCTTGAATCTGATCAATTCTTTGCTTGCCTCTGCAACTGATTTAGGATTTGCATCATTTGAGCATTTATTCAATTTTTTTATTTCATCATCTTCTCATTTTCTTCTTTGTAACTTTTCACTTCTATTCTCATGATTCTCACAATATCTATTAATTTTTCTGGATCTGTTATGCTCATGTGTCAGTTATATTTTGTGTCTTCATTTCCAACACATATATTTTGACCTTTGGCATCTCTCTCATGATCAAACACTCCCTCTTCTTCCTCCATTTCCCAAATTTTCATTCTTAGCTTGAATTGATGTGTTTATATCCTTTATTATACATGAAAGTGTCCATGCAAAATTACTTATGTTAGATAAAAGAATAAACATGTATACACATTTCAAGAAAAAAGACTGATATAATATATCTATATATATATATTTGTCTCTTAAGGTCACCAATCATTTTCTTCATAGTTGATTGTGATATCTACTTCTCAAAATCATTTTTTAGGTGGATAACTAGATTCATTTCTCTGAGAGATTTCCAACGACTATTTGTTTTCCCAATTCCAAGCTCGGAGAAAAAATTTATTCCCTTCTAAACTTTTATGGGAATTTTACTCTTGAACAAAGATCTTTCAAGCTAATGTGACCTCCACATGGATCCCTTCCACTTGGGTTGGAGGACGTGGAATATGACGTGGTGATGCAGGAGCATTGCTCCACCTCAACACGCACTAGCCAATTCACATGCATGGTGCACATTCAAGGAAGGGAGAGGCCTCACCCTCTCATTTTTTCCTTCCCGTGATCAAGGCATTTAGTGATGACAAACTGGAAGAGCCAAGTTGTTCCTTCACAAAATATGGAGATAAGATTGGCATTAAATGGTGGACGGTAGGAGGGATATGCATCCGATTTGGAGCAGATTTACATCATTGTAATTTGCCCATTAGACAGGTGTTTTGAATGGTGATTTGACACCACTAGGTTAGCTTGGAGGGAATCTCGTCGAGCCCCTCTTGTATAAATATTTTTATTTTTTCCAAATAGAGGTTGTTGTTGTAGGATGGAATCTGATGAAAATCCAATGTAAGACAAGAGGAGAAATGCATAGGAGATAGGGAGAGAAACACAGAGAGTCGAGAATCAGTTGTAGCTCAGACTCCCATATTGTAATGAACGTTCTGCCATTAATAGAAAATGATAGTTTTTCCTGTTATCAATTTTTGTGTAATGGATATTTTGTGTTGAATGTCATTTGTATGCATTTTAATTGTAGATGAGTGTTAGAAATCATTTGTAGGGATAGAGATATAGTTTTCTATCCATAAGTGTGTTGTATTAATTTAGGTTCTCTAGGCTAAGTGCAAGGAGTGTGTGACATAGTGTGGAAAATCTATGAGCTGATGCAAAGAGTGCGTGTTTGAACTCAATGCAGTCAGAAGAGAAAATACAAGGAGGGCATACCAGGATAATTCACAGACTTGGGAGGAAATTTGAAGGTGGTTAAGTACCTTGGAAATAAATACTATGTATGAGGAAGCACAATTGAGAGTTACTGAACACTCTAAAACACTTTTCTAGAAGGGCATAGAGAAAGTAGGAGACTGTACAAGAGAAACATGGTTGGAAGTGTTGGAATCCTTAAGAGAACCCCAGGGTTGTTGAACACTCTGAGGAAGGAAGGCTTTGCAAGAGTGCATCGACAAAAGAAAGGAGATGCCTTAAACCCTTCAGGTAGGATAAGGGAGAGGCTATTGAAAATATTAGCCAAGCACAAGGAGTGAGTTGGGGAGACTGTACGTTCATTTTACAAGCTCAGGAGGGAGAGTGAGAGGTTGTTAGGAGGGAATGAGAAAGTTCATAGAGGAACGGTGAACCTTCAAGGTTTTCAAGCCAAGAAAAGTCACAGAAGTGTCTGCGCAGAACTTTGCAAGGAGTGAAGAAGAAGTACGAGAATAACCAAAATATTGAAAGGGAAAATTGTGCTAAGTTTATAAGGGGATTCGAGGACTTGATAAAGTCCTGAAGACTATAAAATCGTCCATCGCCCAGGTACACAGGTGGAAGCAGATCCAAGAGTTGAGGATTCAGACTTCAAAATAATTGCTAGGAGAACAATTCAAACTTCACAAAGAGTGAAGTACAGAGTAATTTTGGATCGTTACATCTAGGAGGATGCATGGCAGAGATATACATATTTTGCAGGAAGAAACCTTCGAAGAAAAGTCAAGGACGAGAATACCTAAAGAGCTGGGAGCCAAAGCAATCCTTGTCGTCCATAAAGATAGGGCACGTGGAATTGTATCCGAATTTCGCTAATTTGAAAATTGAGAGAAGCAGATCTAGGAGAAGAGAGGATTCCCGAAGTCTGAACTCATGATTTGATCATAGGCATTAAGAGTGAGGAGACTGTGGACCATATATTTGGTTCCGAAGAATTCGCTGATTCAGGAATCAGGAAAAAGGGAGTAAGCAATTCATGAAAGTTTCGAAGCATGGGGTCATGAAATGAGCTAGCCCATGGTCATAGTTCATGGTCACATCAAGGAGGGATCCTAGCATAGAAATCTAGTACCCGTTGGCATTAATATTTGAAAAGTGCTAAGGAGAGAGTCTGTGGTTGCCACACAACATGTACCAAGAAGGTGGAAGGGTCTATGTCAAGTTAATTTGGTTCCCATTAGGAGACCAACGAGTCATTCAGCTCGGTGACTTAAACAATCATAGAATGGGAGGTCGAGAAGCCCCTTAGGAGGGAAGGGGGTCTTTGCACACAGAGCGGTATCAGAGATAATGTTGAATTAATTTTTGTAAGCAAAGGAGATATAGTGTGATACCCTTCTGAAGTTGTTGCAAGGTGTGCAGTAGATGATAAACATCCAGGTGACATGTAGGTGAAGAAATATGGCCATTGGAAGTTATGGGAATGGTCTATGAGAAGTATTCTAGTTGAAAATAAAAATGGAAATAGACAAGGAGATTAGGGAAATCCGGGAAGAAATTGAGATGCTAGAATTGAAAATGTAGCAGGAGGCAAGGGTATGTTGGAGCTATGAATGGACCTTGAAGAGAACAACTAAATGGAATGTTTAGAAGTTGTTGGCCAGAGGGAAGCAACAAATGTTAAAAAGGTGGTTGAGGCATGCTAAAAACCTCAGTGATGAGGAAAAGAGATATGGAATATGTCTTGTAGGTTTTCAAGTTGGCAATGAGAAGGGATCAATGGATTTCATAAACTTCCAGGTGGGCAGAGGAGACATCCCAAATTTCCAAGTGAGTAAGGGAGAAGATATGAGATGAGCTGAGAGTTCATGTCAGCAAGGGGTGTTGACAGATGGAGAGGAGGTGAAAGAAAGGTCTCATCAGTATGAAGATTCATGCAGAGCTGCAAACCATGTGAATGAATATGATGACATGTTGAAAACTTTCATAACAAAGGAGGAGGATCAAAGGAGAGTTATGGTCATTGGAGGAGTCAAGATATTCCTACAAAGTACTCTACAAAGTAGTCGAGGAGAGGCTATCATAGATGTTGCATATGCAACAGAGGGAGAACAAGATGAGACTATCATGGAGAAGGAGGAATAGATATTGAAGTCTATCCCAACAAAAGAGGAATGCTCAGTTGAGTTACTCACTCATTGGGAAATGGAATTGAAGGCACTGGAGGATTAGTTGGACAGTCTAGAACCAAAAGGTGGCTGCCAAAAAATATCCATGCCAGAGGAGACAAACGAACATGAATTACAGCTGGAGGAAGCTAGAATGGAACCAACTCAAGAACTGACAAGAGTCAATTTGTCAGAAGTAATAGCTGAGCACTTTCCCAGTGAAGAGAATCCTGTAGGAGTGGAGGCTGCAACAGAGTGGAAATATAAGGCCACAAGAGATGAAGAGGATAACTTGGGAGATCGATGTGATTTACCCATTGATAAGGAAGAAGTGCATCAAGTTGGTCTGCAAATGGAGAGTCAACTGATGGAGCAGCTGGGCGAGGTGGTTGAGGAGATAAGAAAGTTGATGTTGGGGTCAGTAGAGGAAGTGGTCAGAAAGGAGAAGCTGGAAAAAAATAAACTTGCACGGGCAGAAAAAAATATGCAGCAGCAACAACGAAGTAGAGGAGCAGAGAGACAACTCCAGGAGAAAGTTTGGGATCTAAGAGGATTTCAACCGAGCTGGAAAGCTCATGAGAAGGATATCATCATTTTCATGGCCCTGGAGTATGATGTAGGTGCATTTCTCCACCTAAGCACGTGCCAACCGATTCACATGCATGGTGCACATTCAAGGAAGGGAGAGGTGTCGCCCTCTCATTGTTTCCTTCACGTGATCAAGGCATTTAATGATGACAAGCTCGAAGAGCCAAGATGTGCCTCCGCACAAGATGGAGATAAGGTCACCATTAAATGGTTGGCAGTAGGAGGGATCTGCATCCGATTTGGACAATATTTCCATCATTGTAATTTTCCCATTAGACAGGCATTTTGAATGGTGATTTGGCACCACTAGATTAGCTTGGAGGGAAGCTCATCGAGCCCCTCTTGTATAAATCTTTGTATTGTTGCCAAATAGAGGTTGTTGTTGTAGGCTAGAATTTGATGAAAATACATTGTAAGCCAGGAGGAGAAATGCATAGGATATAGGGAGAGAAACAAAGAGAGTCGAGACTCAGTTGTAGCTCAGGCTCCCATATTGTAATGAACATTCTGCCATTAATAGGAAATGACATTTTTTTCTGTTATCAATTTCTGTGTAATGGATATTTTTTGCTGAATGTCATTTGTATGCATTTGAATTGTAGATGAGTGTTAGAAATTGTCTACAGAGATAGAGATATAGTTTTCTATCCGTAATTGTGTTGGATTAAGTTTGGTTTTCTAGGCTAAGTGCAAGGAGTGCGCGATAGAGTGTGGAAACTCTGTGAGCCGACGCAAAGAGTGCATGTCTAAACTTAGTGGATTCAAAAGAGAAACTGCCAAGACAACATACCAGGATAATTCATAGACTCAGGAGGAAATTTCAAGGTGGTTAAGTACCTTGGAAAGAAACACTGTGTAGGAGGAAGCACAATTCAGAGTTACTAAACACTCTGAAATGCTTTTCCAGGAGAGCATAGACCAAGTATGAGAGCTTATAAGAAAAACATAGTTGGAAGTGTTGGAATCCCTAATAAAACCCTAGGGTTGATGAACACTCTGAGGAAGGAAGGCTTTGCAAGAGTGCATTGACAAAGGAAAGGAGATGCCTTGAATCCTTCAGGTAGGCTAAGGGAGAGGCCAACAAAGATATTTGTTGAGAATAATGAGTGCACCGAGGACACTGTAAGTTCATATTACAAGCTTAGGAGGGAGAGAGGGATATTTTCAGGAGGGCACAAGAAATTTCACAGAGGAATGGTGAACCTTGAAGGTTTTCAAGCTGAGCAAAGTCGCAAAAGTGTCTGCGCAAAACTCTGCAAGGAGTGGAGAAGAAGTTCAAGAATAGACAAAATCGCAAAAGGGAAAATTATGATAAGTCTGCAAAGGGAGTCGAGGACTTGCTGAAGTCCCAAAGACTGTAAGATCATCCATCACACAAGTAGACAGGTGGAAACATATCCGAGAGTCGAGGATTCAGACTTTGGAAGAATTGTGAGGAGAACAATTCAAACTTCGTGAAGAGAGAAGTGTTGAGTAATTCTGGACCATTAGATCTAGGAGGACGCATGGCAAATATCTATGTATTTCATAGGAAGAACCCTTCGAAGAAAATTCAAGGAGGAGAATACCCCAAGAGTTGGGAGCCAAAGAAATCCTAGTCATCCATCGAGATAGGGCATGTGGAATTGGATCAACATTTCGCTAATTTGCAAATCGGGAGAAGATGAGCTAGGAGAAGAGAGAACTCACGAAGTTCAAACTCATGATTTGATCACAACCATTGATCTCAAGGAGAATGGGGACCATATATTTGGTCCCAAAGAAGTCACCGATTTAGGAATCAGGAAAAAAGGAGTAAGAAATTAGCAGATTTTCCAAAGAATGAGGTCACAAAATGAGCTATCCCATGGTCGTAGTCCATGGTCACGTCAAGGAGGGAGCCTAGCATAGAGAGCTAGTGCCCATTGGCATTAATATTTTAAAAGTGCTAAGGAGAGGGTCCATGGTTGCCACACAACATCTGCTGAGAAGGTGGAAGGGCCTATGTCAAGTTAATATTATTCCCATTAGGAGCCCGACAAGTCATTCAGCTCGGTGACTTGAATGATCCTAGACTGGGAGGTTGAGCAACCTCTCAAGAGGGAAGGGGGTTTTTGTGCCATGTGGTTGTTGACATGGCCACCAAACCATCATGCTGAACTTCCATACCCCCTGTTCAGGACTCTAGTTTGGTCAGACCACCAAGCCAGAAGGCTCAAATTCTATTCAACTCCCATCAATAGACTCCGGTCCAATACAACCCACCATCCCACCAAGGCACCGACCACCACACTCAAGTTCGATCCAAATCCTATCAACAAGCTCTGGTCCAGTACGACCCAACGTGGTACCGGTATGTCAATAAGGAAAATGGGCATAGAAACTTCCAGAGGTCTGATATCGACCAATCGAGGTACCGATTCATGAGGGCACCGACCCAATAGGATCAAGGTATTCAAGCTACAACTTACCAATGCTCCATTCCAGTCTAGTCCATCGGCCCACTGACTACTATAGCCAAAAGTTTATAATGGGTGCCTCTCCACATGGTTTCTTGTTTTCCTTTTCATACACAACTAACACAAGGTTTGATTTAGTTTATAAATTGCCCCATTAAGCATTTCCCCATGTATGTGGGATAAATATTTACACAAACCACGAGTCGACACCTATATAAACCACATAGAAGCTTGATCAACAATTGTTGTGTGTTTGTATTATTTCTTGGAATTACTATTAATTTAGATGCTCATATCGTGAAGGAAAGAGATCCTTGGAATGATAGGTCCTTGAGGAATCTCTGAAGGAAAAATTCTAGGGTAATATTGACACTGTTACACCAAAAACAATCCCCATTTTGGCGCTTCCCAAGAGCCAAATAATTTCACTTCCAGAACTTTTTTCCTAGCACATAGCAAGCCCTTCGAATGCCCCGTGTTATAAACCAATGGCTCTAATACCAATATGTAACATCCACATCCCTCGAACGTTGGGCCACACTACTTCCAAAATTCCCTTCAAGATGCTCTGATTTCCAATCTATGACGCACAACTAAATAAATAAGCATTAAATAATGCATGTAGTCATCAATATTCATGTTAAACTATAAATGAAATAACAATATGCCATGCAAAACAATAAACAACAAGGATACACATTATTAATGTATATGTTAGAGATAATAATAAACACAAAGTGGAAATAATTATGTATAAGCAGATAAACATCATGACATAGAGCACTTATATTTAACAAAATAAGTTACCAAATGGATGTAGACTAAGGATGTTCCACCTGACCTTAAACACTATTGTTCCAATTTCAAACAAAAGTTCACCCCCCAGGCATGGCTATGAATCCATAAGGATGGGTTCTATAGTGACACTCACCTTCCCAAACCAATGAGTGCTCAAGCTCTCAAAGGTTTCTCAACACACATCAATACAAAGTACACCATCTCTCTTTTCCCCAAATTACACCACCCAAGAGAATGAGCCCCCTTCACTGCCACACAGTCCCTCAAGTTCCCCACCTCTTTCTAGGCTCCAGTGCATCTAGTCTAGACTCTCAATGCTGGAACTCTCTAGATTCATAGTTTTCAACAAGGTTTCTCATCATGGCAATGCATCCATGCACATTGAAGAATTATTTCCTTGATAGAATACACCAATAATTCCCTATATCTAACCAAAAATGGTTGTTTTCCTTCAACAATTCATTTATTTTTTTCCTAGGAACAAAACCAAAATGAGTAAGATGAGTGGAATAGAGAAGAATTAGTCCAAAATGAAATTGGCTCACAAATAAGTAATGGCCAACCCAACTCCTAACTACATGAACCAAAATAACAACTGACTAATGAACCCCAAGACAATTAGAAACATGGTTTAAATACCCAGGAACTCCAAGGACAAAGTGGTATCATCAAGAAACTCATATGCCCCCTAACACAATGTGGATGATAATTAATCAAACAAAGCATAAAAATTTAGCTCTTGGTTCCCTGTCTCTCATGGAATCATAGCCCCCTATAACTCTTGTCCTTGTTCATCCTCTAGCCAATGATATACTTTTATTCTTAAAATGTTCAAAACATTGCATTTTACTAGGCACTATGTCCCCTTTCACTACATCTGTTCATCAAATAAACAATTACATTATTAAACCAAGGACTCAAAACCAGGGTATTACACACCAACACCACTTCTATATCCACTATCAATCTTTGACCCATTAGTGATGTCTCTCCTCACTTCTATTTACTAACTTCTTTATTGGGGTCCCTACTAACTTTTATCTCCACTATCCCTCCTTTCTCCACAACCATCTCTACATTAGCACTTTGTGTTAGATAAATTATTAATTCAAACCTAACGGCTATAAAATTATTTTTCTTAAATGTTTATAATCTGTTAATATAACACTTGTGTCATGTGAATATAGTACCTTATGAGTTAAACTTCAATTTCTTACCTTTATGTTAGTTAAGTTATTGGTTCAAACTTTAGGACTAGAAATTTAATTTTTTTAAACACTTTTTATATGTTAATATATGTCCACATATATTTCCTTCAATGGCTTACCAAGTTGATTAAGACAATTAGCTTATTTTTGTACCCCTTAAATATTACATATGGGTGTACACTAACAACATTTAACCTAATTGTGTGACTTAGTAACATAAAACCTTGAACTTCAGATCATTATAAGGCTAAACATGTGCTTTCACTTTAGGTTTTTTTCCATTTCCTCTTGTATTTGAACTTCTTAATCATCCCGTGAAGAATCATTGGGTGGGACTGTGTGATTTTTTGTGCTGGCATTGATAACCCAATGAAATTGTTGATCGTTATCTGAAGAATCGTAGGATGGACCTCTGTGATTTTTTGTGCTGGCATTGATGATCATCCATACACTAACTCTATTCAAATGACAAATAAAGAAATGGAACACATTATTATTCACATGTGAGAAATATATGACCTTCCCATTGTGGAAATATACATAGAGTGTACCTCTATGATTTTTTGTGTCGGCATTAATGATCGTCCAAAGGCTAACTCTATTCAAATAAAAAATAAAGAAATGGAACATATTACTCTCCACACTTGAGACATATATGACCTTCCTATTGTGGAAATATATGATCAAGGAGAATAACAAAGGTGTGATATGCATGTGGTGGGGGATTTATTCAGGAAAACTAAATTGGCCATATGTGCAATTTACTGTAAGCTTTGGGTGAGCGGTTGATAGTACGTTATGTCATCTCTTACATGTTCCTCTCTAAGTTGTTGTGATTTTTCTATTGTACTATTCACCATCTTTTGTATTGAGGATATCTTTCATGACACATATGAGAGGAAAACCATATGTCATGGGTATGGCGCAGAAGAAGGCTCTCCATTTCCGATCCAAATTAGTGTGGAACCCACAACCCCATGTGTAGCCAAGAGAACTAGAGAAAAAAAGACAGATAATCAGCAAGTGATTAGTGGTAGAAGACTTTTTTCAGTATGTGGTTCCAGTAGTAGAAATGCAATTTCAGTAAGTAGTAGTCAAGTATCTACACCATGCAGAGGTGGTAGTTCAAAAAATTCCACAACAGCAGGATAAGATCCAACTATTATGTTACCATAGTTCTGAGGGGACGGGTGAGATGATCGAGAAAAACATTTGTTTATCTATGAGAAGATATGGAAAAAAACCAGATTACAAACAAGGATACAAAGGTTGCATAGTTGGAAATCACATTCAGAGACTGCACATTAGATTGGTACATGGGTCTCTCAACAAATAACCCAATGAGAATGCCTACAATTGTAGTAGTTGTGAAGAGGCAGTTAATCAATGAATTTCAGAAGCCAAGTTTAGAAGACGGATTCATGAATGAGATGATAGAGATCAAGAAGAAACTAAGAGAATCAATATGGGAAGTGGACCAAAATTTCAAGATGCTAAAAGGTAAGTTAAAGTATACTATTACTGATACACAACATATACATTTTTTTGTTAATTCTCTTTTACCACACTTGAAGTATCCTTTGAGACAACATAAATTCCAAAGTTCAGGTGAGGATTTGCAGGCATCCTTACAGCTAGAGGAAAACTAGTACAAGCATACATATCTAGCTATGGAAGATCTGAAGCAATATCTGAAGAACTTAACATTCAATTTCAATCAGAACAAAGGAAAGGAGAAAAGAGAAGATTCCTGGTTTACAATTTTTAGGGCAAAAGGTCATCACAAGAATGAGTGTCCATTATTTTCGTAGTATACTGGAGTAGGTATTCCAAACCATTTAGCTTCAGGAGGACCATGGTGTGATATTTTAAAAACACATGGGCATGATCCTTATCACTTCCCCCTAATGAAGAAGTACCATACAATACTGATGAGTACATTTTGTAACTTTTGTAAGTCATTTGGACATGAAGATAAGGACTGTAGAACCTTGGAGATGATGAAATAAAGGATTGCATATACATACAGGGTGCAATATGAAAACATAATAGGACAACCTGCACAATATCTGTAGTATAATAGCCTGCAACAACCACTATATAATCCCACATAGTAGCTTACAGTGCAACCTTAGTATAATGCGCAAGAATTTCAAGGGAAACAATAGTATAATCCTACACAGCAGTGCGCAACACCACCGTAGTACAATAATAAAGAAACACGCTATAATCAAGGACCCTATTATAATACATAGAGTGGATATAATCAAGGAAACATAAAAGGATTCAGAGGAGGAGGCCATGGAGGAAGAGGATTTGGAGGAGGTTGAGGAATAGTAGTTTTTCATAACTGTCAGAAATTAGGACACAATGCTAGAGACTTCCCATAGCCACTTGCGACATGTATGTATTTTCATGGAGCAGACCATCAAATAGAGAAGCATCCAACACTTTTGATCAAAATACAAGACAAGAGGAATGAGACTAATCAGAACATCTAATGGATTGGGGTGGAAAATAGAGAATAAGACAAGAAAAATATTAACATAGTTACTAGAGGTGGAGCTAAGATAAGAGAATATCCATCCAAGAAGGATCAAGATTAGTACCAGTGGGTTAGGAAGAATACAACACCTGAACAAAAGTTTGATGCGCGTAAAGAGAAATATATATTCAAGAAAGCTAGACAAGAGCTCTTGAAGGAAAACATTGCTTCCGCTTCAAGAATGAAGCCAGTAGATGAGATACCAGTCTATGACATGTCATCATTGTTTGAGTAGAAAAATCAAGAGTGGTCTTCAGAACAAGTAAGTAAATTAAGAAACTTTTTAGGAGCATGTGTCAAATTATTGAGTGATGAAAATTACTTACAAGTACTCTAGAATATTTTAGAAAAGTGTAATCCTATGGAAGAAGGGGTAAAATGAGTAAATCAAGTTCGTAACCAGAGAAGAGATATAAGGGAATTCATATTGAATGCCAACATAGGATATTTAAATATGGGGGATATCATACTAGACTTAGGATCTGAAGTCAATGTTCGGCCAAAGAAGACCTGAGAAACTATGGGAGAACGAAAATTGGGGTATTCACCTATTCAGTTGAAGTTGGAAAATTAGCACAAAGTGGTGCTAATTGGTAGGTTGAATGGAATTCCATTAGATTTATATGGTGTTCACACCATGAATAATTTCGAAGTCATTGAAATAGTGGACAAAACTTCATCATATCCAACACTATTGGGTCTAGATTGGGATTTTGATAACCAGGCTATTATCAATTTGAAGGCAAGAAAGATGATATTTGAGTCTAGAGGATACAAATATATTGTGCCATTGGATCCCTCATAATGAAGAAGGTATGTGGAACCTACGACAAACAATAGTCTGACAGACAATGTGAATCAACTATATAGAACTACCATGCATGAAGAGGATTATATCAAACCAACTCTAGATGGCATGCTTAGTTCAAGGAGTATTAGTTCTTTTGCTTCAGACTTTGACATATGATTGGAAAAATGTCAACAACGAATACATGAATTATCTACCAGGAGGTGTTCCAAAATGACGTGCGCGTTGAGATTGGTTGGTACAAAGGTAAGAGAACCTCCTACTTTTTATGGATTGAATGAATTGGAAGATTTTTTAATGAATAATGAGGTAGAGGTTATGGAAAACCAGATATTACCAACATTATATATTTGTTTAAAATCTACACCTTCAATATGGTGGGGTACACTCAAGGAAAAGATCAACAATTGGTTCGAGTGCAAAAGGTTACTGTGCATCAGATTCGACACAGAGTAGGAGCATAGATATGAGAAGAAATATGAAGGATTTGGACAACCTCAAGAGCATGTATAAAAGTGCATAGTTCAATGGAGATTAGTACCACCAAAAGAATTTCCACACCAGTTTATTTAGAAAATAGAAGGAATTCTGAAGAATTGGTACATAGAAGAGGAATAGGGCAGAGAAACTACTAACTGGGAAGAGATAGAACATAATTTCATAGTTACATTTGCATTTGAGCATGACAGCCCATAGATTGATACAATGTTGAAAGTAGTAAGAGACAAGATATTTGAACAACCAAAATTTTAAATAGTTCCAACATATCAAAAGCACTCTAGACAAACAATTAAACAATTTCTACATTCTTATCACATCGCAGAAGAAGAAGATCCAACATAATATAATCCGTGCAATATACAGATCCCATAAGTGGAAGGTGAAAGGAAAGTATAAGGTCCTAGGCTAGATTCATAATATTATGTTGCACCATCAAATATCAAGAAGGTCAACATTGGAATTACAGAAAACCCAAAAATGGAAAGTATTAGAGATTATCAGGATAATCATACAGTGGAAAAGATCACAGAGTTACTCCGTGAATATAGTGGCTTATTTCTAGCAACATTCTCAGATATGAAGGGGTTAGCAGGAGATGTAGCAGAGATGAAGATCCATTTGAAGAAAGAATCAATACCTATAAGACAAAGGCCTTACAGATTGAATCCAATATACAAAGAGAAGGTGAAGACAAA
>CBVK0102061037.1:0-15640 GCA_900067695.1 Picea abies
TTCAACCAAATTTTGACCTTCATCGCTAGATCATCAAATTGTCTGGTCATCATAAAACCCACGAAGTTCATAGGAACTTCGTTCTCGATTCTTGCTCTCACTTTTCTTTATCTCTCACTTCAACTAGAGTCAACTCATCCTCTATTTCTTCATGCAAAGACTCTTTACTATCAACACACACAATTTAACCATTACGAGGTATACATAGAACCTGACTATTCATTCACAGATTCATTAAACATTAAAATACATCAATAGAGAGAGAGAGAGAGACACACACACACACAATAGTGAAGGCATAAAACAAACTATTATTTTAAACCAAACTTTGTACATGGATTATCCTACAAATACAATCCATACCCTATCTCCCTTTCGGCCTGATCTACATTTTCTTGGCCTCCTCTTTCTATGGATGCAAGATTACATTATATACACATGGAATTCGATGCTTCCATCTCATAACAAATAAAATAACTTCCTAAAATATTGCAACTACTACTAACACTAGCAACCTTGACTCTATTTACTATAACCACTATCGATTAAATCCTTATCTATTAGTTACATTCACATGAGTGTGAGTTGCATTGTCGAAGAACCAGGTTGTCAGGCCTGAAGAGTGAACTCTAATGTGATTTTCACTGCAACAATGAGGTTTATGTTGGTTATTTTATTGATATTCTTCCTAGCAGTGAGTCCCTTGATTCCAAGCAATGAGATTCCTAGTTACCTATGCCAGAGAGACCTTGATAAACAAATGGTGCAACCCAAGGGACTGAGGATAGTGAAGGGGGCACATTCCTTGGGTCAACCTTGATAAACGAATGGCACATTACTTGAGTTAATCTTGATAAACAAATGCCTCATCCCTTCGATTATCCCTGATAAACGAATGGTGCATTCCTTGTGTTGGACATGTCAAGAGGAAGAGAGCTGATGGAAATCAGGATAGTTGTAGGAGAATGCTAGTGGCTTATATATATCTTTCGGGCCAGAAGGCCTTTTTATTTGTGATTTTGGGAGCCAGATGTGCCTATGTATCTATGGTATTAGGGCCAGAGTGCATATGTAATTTTTTTAAGATGGGATTCCTTTATGATTTCGGGCTAGAGAGACTATATGTTGATTATTGGACAAGGAGTCGGGATTGTAAAATGAAATTAGACATGTAGGGTGTTGTGCACTGAGGAGAGTGCAAAAATAAGGAGGAGGGGATGTAAAATCCCTAGTTATAATCCATGTGAATTATAATGTAATTGTATAAATGTGAATTAGGTTGGTGAGTTTATATGTTTGGACGAAGAGCCTATATTGATTTAATGTGGTCGGGGGCCGAATTTGCATATTATGAACATTGAAATAATTAATAAAAATAATAATCGATGGTTGCGATATGAAAGAGATGAAGAACAATGGGGGGCTATGATTCCACAAGAGAGAGGGGCCCAAAGGGGAATTATTCATGGGTATTAATCCAACCCGCTTTCCTGAAATTATTATATTTGTGTATAACCTTCTATTGGTTGATTGAGTGTATGTGAGGCCAATCATTAAACTCATTTAAGAGGGTGGGTGTGAGTGGTCATATCCCATAGCTATTGGAGAGAATGGGATGGGGTACAATCATCATTTAGAAGAGTGTGATTCAAGCAAGCAAGGAAGAAGAGGAAATTTGTATGCAGAATAGGGGATGGTTTTTACATAAAGATTTTGGGGTAGCAAAGAAGGGCAGAGGGATGAGAAGAGGACCAACCATGGTATACTTGAAGACAATGATTTTTTGGCTATGTTTTTATGCTGAGATAGAGGCTTGTGTGCTGGTAAATCAGGTTGTAAGCATATGGTGTTATTTCCTATTGAAAAAATATCTCAGAGCCTTGTGAAGGTTGTTGTGAGAAAACATGAAACAATTGAGAGTTCCTAGAGTTCCCGGCTGAGTGATTCCTGGCCAATCGAATGCACTAGTGGCCCTGATAAACAAATGGTACATCTCGAGGGATAGTGAGTAGTGAAGGGGGTACATTCCTTGGGTAGTGCGGGTTGTGGGGAAAAGAGAGAGCTCGAGGTTTGGAATTGTTGTGAGACTAGAGCTGGGTTGGGGTTGCTCTGTGTGGAGAGTGGATAGCTAGTGGGTTGGATCTCCTTGTGAACTCATAGCCTCAACTTGAGGGTGGCTTGTTGATGAGAGAAAATGATCAGCGATGCATATGGTTGGGAGGTTCATCCTTCGTTTTCATCCAGTTGGTTAATCATTAACAAATACGTGTTTATGTTCCGTCCTTCCGTCCTTATGTTAAATTTCGTTGTGTAGATAGTTTATATGAATGTTGTGTGTTTTTTGTTGCTTGAACAATTGTATTCATGTTTAAAATACGTTGTTAGATGCATTTAGAATTGTAGTATCAATCAAACGGTCAAATATGTGTGTGATATGTGGCTAGTAAGCTACAAGAATTTGATTAGCAGTAAATCTTAATAATTTAATGAGTTTTTGTACGTAATGTTTCTCAGCTAGGTGTTGGGTACGTTACAACAAAAACATTGATTTAATTAATTCAACTGTGGACATGGATTCTATAAACCCAAGATTACCTATCTACCTCTATTGGCTTGATTTCACAGTTTGGGCGCTTCTTTAGACCTAGCTACTCCTCTCATGCTTGAGGAATTACAAATATAAATGAGGAATTTGATGCTTCCAGATCAACTAAATCCCTAAAAATATTGAAACTAATTACTTAACAATAACACCCTAACTTCCCCAACTCTATTGACTATAACCACTATCGATTAAATCCTTATCTATTAGTTACATTCACATGAGGAGCCACATGCTCGTAGACCGACTTTATCTTCTAGAGGCTTGAAACTTCAATTCTCATATGGGCGGAAAGATTCTCCTACATCACCATGGCTTGGGTATCTTGCAATAAATCATCCATACCAACCTATATATTGTTTCCTTCATCCAAAACATGTGAAGAATTGGTGTTACTGTAAAGGTTTTCAATTGGTGACTCGGGACGTAGTGGGAATTGAATAAGTGGTTGTTTCAACCATTCTTGGTATGATTTCTCTCCGATTTGTGCTTGTTTGGAAGCAAACTTGCGGCTTGACATCGTAGTGGGATGCAATGGTAGATACTAATATTGATAATATTAGTATGCAGTGTCAGTTGTAGTGTCAAGTAGAAATATGCAAAGTTACCCCTTTGATTTAGGGGTTTGAATCCTATGAGTTTTCTTCTGATAGAAGCAAGTGGGGATCCCAAGGAACATAAATAATGTTCCATTGGAGTAAAATGAATGAGGAGGAAGAGGGAACAGATGCAATAGGACACACTCGACACTCACAATATGAAGAGAGATAGAGAACATTCACGCTCATAGATGGGTAGCCAGACTCAAAAACATATGGTAATGTGAATGAGTAGACTGAGATCACATATATAGACCTAAGAAACAGAGAGAAATTGGGAAGTATTTCCTAAGGAAATTAAGAAGATTTCCCAAGACATGAATGGTCACCTTGGAATAGAGAACAACCATATCCAAACTGGAGTTGAGAGGGCAGCGTGTTGATTCTTATTGGAATGAAACTGACACTACTAAGGGGAGTTCTGAGGGATTATGTAGCAGAGAAGGGAGTCCCTTTTGAAAAGGAAATCCATCTAGGAAAGTTCCTGGTAATCCTGTGGAGGTCTTAAGCTCAGTGGGAAGTGGGGATTTTTTGTCGTTGCCAGCGGAGTGAAGGAGAGTAACCTTCATGATCCATTCCTTAACTTTTATCCAACTTGTGAGAGTCCCCTAGTGGTATCATGGCCTGGCATGGGGGTGGCTTGATGTAGAAAGGAAAAAGTGCAGCATAGCCTATGGTCGGGTGGAAAGGAATTCACCCTTGATTAGTTGGCCGGTTGAAATTATCATTGAATATATAAGTATTTTCCTTATATGTTTATTGAATTCTTATCAGTGGTTGTAAACTATATTTTGTTCTTACTAATAGTGTTCCTATGATGAATTAATGTTAAATCCGAGTTTAAAATTGAGTAACATAATCTCCTATTAGAAGGTTAATGAAGTAACTATGATAATTGTGCATGGGAGACCAGTGCAGACCAATAACTTTGTGTTTTGCCTATCCCTTGAATGGAAAGTTTGCAGGATATAAAAATATTCATTTGAGAGTCTTGGTATAATATTTCTTATTTTTTGGTGAAGTGGGTTGAAATCTTGAGGGAGTAGATTCAAACCCCTGTAGGAAGGTGTCGAGGAAGACTACATATTTGCTAGGTCTAGAAATAACCTTAAAGCCTAGTTGAAATACATGTTTAAACCCAGAGGGATTATCAACCATTGATTTGTTGAGGAGATCGGATCTCGACCGTTCGTGGGAGATTTAGGCCTTAGAGAAGGCCTATCGAAAGGATGAGATTTTGGGAAGACTTAGAAACATGGCTATGGTGAGTTCTCGATGGGCAATTTCCGAGTTAAAAAGAGATATTGATCTATCGAAAGGATAGGCCGAAAATATCAATACCGTAGATTTGTCGAGTGTTAAGACCACAAGGCTTTCAAAAGAGCAGAGTTTGGGAAGGTTTGGGAACAGGAGCAGATGGAGTTTATGATGAGGAAAATCTGATGCCGAAATCTTGAGAGTTGACGAGAGATGTAGATTCGTTGGTGTTGAAGCTGATCGGATCTGATCCATTGGATCTGGTAACGATCCATTCTTAAGGTAGAATCCTATTGAAGAAGCAGTGTCGATTAACCATCGAGTGGATGAGAGAACCGATACAATTTTTACCATTAGATGTGAGGGTTCGATGACCGTCGGATCCATCAGAGGATTTTTCATTTGGGAAGGACTATTCAGAAAGCCATGTGATTGCGTAGAATGGATGCTTTTTGATGGAAGTGACCCGAGTGGGCAGAGACTGTTGATTTGTAGGTGAGGTGGCATGACAAGATCTCAGTCGTAGAATTTTTTGTGGACCCCATTTGCCAAGTATTGGGCAGAGAATAAGCAAGGATTAGTCGTCGCATAGTTCTAAGGTGTTGATTAAATCAAGAACATCGATTTCCCAACCTAATAACCATTGGATATATCAGGAATGGATCTGTCGAAAAATTTTGTTTGGGAAATGAATTGTGGGTTTTATAACCGATTTTCCCAATGGAAAGGGAACCTAGCTTACTATCAACCATTGATCTAGCTGAGTCGAGTGAGTCGGTGTCATCCAATCGAGTAGATTTATTCCTTGGTCCATGTGGTTGCATTCCATCAAAGGATTTGTTGATAAGGAGAGGATGGACAGTCTATGGACTTGTCATTTCCACAACACACACAGAGAGCTCTGCATTTTGGTGTAGATGACAAGGAGGAAGTCCATGTGTGCACCACATAGGACAGAGGTCAAATTAGGGATGTAAACTCGAGACCAAAAGCTTAGTGGAAGAGAAATTTGGACATCCCACCCACCTAAGCAAGGTTTAGGGTGTCAGGTGTGTTACAGACTTCAAACTCATAATATGGTGGACATTTTTCTAGTATATCAATGGGATGAAAGAATAATCCCAAGTGAAAATCTATCCTCAAAGCACACCCTTCTCTTATCTCAACCCTTGCAAGTATTTGTTCCCATTCCCATTTTTTCAGTTGGAGCATCATCTCAGTCATCACTACTATGGAATCCAACTATGTATATGCCTTCATGCTACCTAGGATCTCGTGCTATCTCATCTTATGTCATTTCATATTTTGGTGCTTCTTGTAATTATTTGTCATGCTTGGTGTAATCAATTGGTTCCCATTGTATCTCTTTGATTCTTGCAGAAACTCTGTTAATACATCCTTTGTTTTGCACCACCTATCCCTTTAGTTTGTAGATGTTTACACTGCAATATTCTCACTTCTTGACTAGTTAGCCATGTATGGTCCCTCTCCATAGAGGACTTGTGAATATTTTAGTTACAAATATTACACGGGCCATGAATGGGTGACTCACCTGTGATTCCTATCTAGCAACATCTACAACATCTCCAGCTTTGGATTAAGTGCGATCATAGTGATTGCATTGTTCCACTCTCGCTCCAACATCTATCTAGCAAACACATAATGTCATTGTTATGAATTCACTAGCATATGTCTGAGTTTCACTACACAACATATTATTATTGTTTGTTTATTTTTGAGCATATTACCTAATTTAGGGAAAAAAGTATCTCTCTAGCAAACACACAATGTCATTCTTATGGATTCACTCGTCTATGTCTCGGATTGGTTTCACTACACAATACATTATTATTGTTTGTTTCTTTTTTCCAAGAAAAAATTATCTCAAATTTATATGAAGTATAATTTTTTTTACATCAAACAGTTTCAAGAAACAGTCCAAAAATATGGAGACAGGAGGATACAACAGGAATACTCTAATACTAGAATAGGCAGAAGGAATTGAGCATAGTGCAGGCTGAAATACTAGAAGGATGCTGCAAAGGAAATCTGACAGGAAATAAGCATAGTTCAGGCTGAAAATGCAAGATGAAACTGCAATCGATGCAATTTACCCTTCACCATCCCTTGGCAGTTTGAAGATATTAATGCATGAGGGATGGCTTTCCATTCCACTGTCCGAGTGGTATACCGATAGCCTTCCTTCGACTTTTGTTAGATCTCTTTTAGAGAGGGCTTCGTCTTCTTTATTGTGAACTCTATAAATATGGTGGATGCTGAGATCTTTGAATTTTTTTGCCAAATCCAATGTTTTTTGTTTCCAGCATTCAATATTCACTGTGTTGAGATTGCATTTATGGTTTATCCAGTCAATGATGACCCGTGAATCACCAAGGATTTGTAATTGATTAATTGACCAGAAAGTTTCCAGAGTGAGGGTCACCCATAAACCCATCAGTTCCGCTTTAGTATTTGATCCCGCTCCGTAGTTGATGAACCACTTGGTAACTCTCGAAGGATGAGATTTGAAAATGCCTCCGGCCCCACAGCATAGACCATTGGACTGAGATGCTCCATCAAAGCATGCTAAGGTGAAGCCCTCCTCCTGAGTAAACTCACAGACTTGTATTGGCAGAGTTTTAACAGAGGAAGGCTTCCAGGAGAAAGACGACAAGATTCTATGAGCTACTGAGAGAATGGAGGGAGCACGTTCTTCAAAGATCACCTTATTCCTTTCAATCCAAATCTTCCAACATGCATGAGTAGCCAAGCTGACAGGGACAGTCTTATCCATTGACCACAACATAAAACAATCTGAGACAGAGGCGGCTTTCCATTGAATTTTGAGAGAAAAATGGGTGGTCAGGCGATGCCAAACAACCCTCATAAAATGGCAGTGAATAAGGATATGGTGAATATCTTTTGCAGAGCGATTACATAATTTGCAAGTCCCTGGACCTTCCCAGCCTCTCTTCCTCAGCATATCCCAGGTAAGAGCCTTCCCTTTAGCAGTCTAGATAAAGTTTCCCAGCTGCAGAGGTGGAAACGGTGTTTATCATTCTTCCCACTCCAAAGGCAATTGAAGGATAGCCTGCACAGAAGTTTCAGGATCGAAGAGGGAATCTTCTCCAAAGACATCCAGAAGACAGATAGACTTTGCAGCACTGAATTGACAAGGATAAAATGCCCTCCTAGGGACAGCCACTTGTTGCACCAAAAGCTTATTTTCCTTTCAAACTTGGCCACCAACCAGCGCCAGTCTTCGAAATTTTTTGCTCCGGGCTTTAAAACATATCCCAAGTACTTGAAGCCTTGACTTAAATCAATGAAGGAAAAGGGTAGAGATGCTTTTAAGGAGCAGAGTTCTATTTCTGCTAGACCCCAATAATGAGCTGTGGACTTTGCATAATTGATGCAAAGGCCTGAAGCAATGAAAAATTTCTTAAGCAGCTCCAAGATCACTATCCATTCTGAATGAGTGGCCTTTGACATCAAGAGAACATCATCAACAAATATTAGATGAACAATATTTAGAAATTTAGAAACCTTTATACCTAAGATATGATGATCATAGACGTTTTTGGTTAGCAACAAGCTGAGGCTTTCCATTATCATGATGAATAGGTAAGGTGAGAGAGGGCATCCCTGGCGGAGACCCCTCTCGCTCTTGAAAAACTTGGTCGCCTCTCCATTAATCAATACATCAAAATTTGCACTAGTAACACAGGACATAACCCAATCAGTAATCTTTATACCAAAACCAGCTGAAAGTAAAATCAACCTTAAGAAGCCCCAGTCGATGATGTCAAAGGATTTTTTGAGGTCCATCTTCAAAACCAGGGCCTTTGAGTTTTTCTTTTTAATGCTGTGAAGTCCTTCATGAGTCGCACCAATAACATCCTGGATTCTTCTACCCTTGAGAAACCCCATCTATTCGGTAGAAAGACATCTTTCTAAAATAGGCTTGATTCTGTTCGAGAGGACTTTTGAGATAACTTTGTAAATAAGATTGCAAAGGGAGATTGGACGGTAGTCGTTGAAGGAAACAGAGTTATTTTCCTTTGGGATTAATACCAGGAAAGTAGAGTTTATGCTTCCGATGACTTTACTGTTTAATCGCGAATTATCCACCATCTGAAGAAGGTATTCTCCTACAAGGTCAAAGAAATGGATGAAGAATTCAGACGTCCATTTGTCAGGCCCAGGGATTCTCTCTTTTTTGAAATGATTCAGGATGCCTTTCAGCTCCAACAGAGTGGCTGGTTTATAGAGGTCATCTGCTTCCTCCTCGGTAACCATGTTTGGGTAAAGGCTAGCAATGTTGGAGCTTTTAGTTAAGTTTGGTCTATTGTTGGCTTTGAAGAAATGATTGTAATCTGAAACTGCCTCCTCTTTAATTGCTTCCTGCCCATAGTGTGTGCCGCCATACTCACTTGAAATGGACCATATATATTTTTTATTTCTGTTATAATTGGCCACCTTGTGAAAAAAAATTGTGTTAGAGTCACCGCTTCTTAGCCAGGTGGCTCTGCTCCACAGTCTCCAACTATTTTCCTCCTCACGTAGAAGGGCGTTCCTACTACATTCCAACACTTTTAATGATTCGTTGTCCTCCACAGATAAGGCACAACTAACAGATTTTTTTAAGATCTGAATGATCTCAAAATCTAGTTTATTTAGCTTGAAATTTTCTTTTTCCTTTTCAGCTTTGCACCAAGCTTTTGTTTGTGCTTTAATAACCTTTAATTTCCACACCATACGCAGCTGGGGATTGTCTTCCTGCAAAAAACAAGGGTCCTTCCATACACTATGAACTATAAGAGAAAAATCAAAATCCGCCAGCCAGTGATGATTGAACTTGAATGGGTAAGCTTTGAACACTGATGAGGCTTCCAATTGTAAGAGGACGAGGGCGTGGTCTAACACAAAGGGTAGTTCCACCCACGATTTTGACATTCTTTCCTAAGCCAGTAAGTGATCTGAAACTAAGAATCTGTCCAGACACCTGGCAATTGAATCTGTACTTGAGCGCCCATTTCTCCAGGTGGGGACCAAACTTGTCGGCAAGACATCGATTAGGTTGTTTGAAGAAAAAAGATCTCTATAGAAATCTTTGTTCGACCCTGAGGGAGAGGTGCCCCCCCAGTGTTCATCCTCCGAAAGAAGAATGTTCAGTTCATCACCTAGAATGAGATTAGGAGTGGAGAGTAAACCGTTGTTTGCTAGAGACATCCAAAACTGCTTTTTGTCAGCACAAGGCCCATACACATTGAGAAAATCCAACTCCTGATTGGTTGCCAGATGACGGCCAACCAACAAAATTCCTCCAATCATCAGGAAGGGAGTCAAGTCAAAAACAAAGGGATCCCAAGCGCTTCAAGTAGCCTCGCCTTATAAATGAGGCTACTTGAACTATGAGAAGGAGGGCTGGAGGCTTGATTTTAGGGTCAGCCTTTTTTGGGGGATTTGATTCTTGAAGTAGTATCTTGTACCGAAAATGCTAGTGTATGTCCTTCAGGGGCACACTAGGAGACCCCCGAAATTTCCAATAGAATTAACAACTGAAGAGACCCAAGAAGGGCGAAAACGATGAATAAAGTCTCTAGACTTTTGATCATCCGAGAGGGTCTCTTGAAGAAAAATAATCGCTGGAAATGTACCTTCTAGTAGTCTTCTAAAGGAAGAAGCTTTGAGGGTGCTTCCAATCCCTCGAATATTCAGAAAGAGCACCAACATCACTTAGACCGGGCTAGGGCCTTCAACGCTCTAAGGGCCTTTCCATCCATGGAAGGGATGACAATAGCTTTTGGTTGGATGCTTGAAATTTCCTTTTTCTTTCTGGAGCTCCTCGTCTGTAAGGGGGAGAGTTCAGTACCTAGTCCTCTAGACCAAGCAAAACCTTTCCTATTTTTGTCTGTAAGGAGGGTGTTGGAAGTATTAGTCTTCGAAGAGGGATCGATAGGTTCTTTGCCACGAAAGATGGGTAGCTGGGAGGAGTTACTAGGGATGAAAGGCAGGGAGGAAGAAGAGTTTGGTAAATTGGAGAGGTAAGCTTCATCCTCCTCAGCTTCCCTATAGCCTAGTAGAACCTAGAGTGAAGCTTCTGAATCAAGAGAGGTGGAGGAGTGGCTGTGGAGCCTAATCGGAGAGGATGGAGGTGGGTGGTTCGGAAGGGGGTCAGATCCAATATAGATGAGTCTTCGACAACGATGGGGAGGGAGCCAGTTACCAAAGGGGTGATAGGAATAGAAGCTAAGGGATCAGTAGTGCAGGGATCAAGAGGGGGGAGCTCGAAGACAAGGGGGGAAATCTTAGCACCGGTGGAAGATGAAAGCCAGAGGGAATTGTTTAATGCATCTTTCTCTGCATCGATAAGGGACAAGAAAAGAAGAGGACAATGATGTTTGAGTTTATCTGAAAGAGAGACAATCTGGTTGATGGAGGCTGGGGGAAGAGGTAAGGAGCGCAATCTCATTTGTTGCTTGGTTTCACTACACAACACATTATTATTATTTGTTGCTTTTAAAACATGTTACTTAATTTAGGAAGAAAAGTGAATACGCTTAAATAGAGAGAAAATTGATATGACACATGATAATATGCATCTCTCGTGGTAAGTGTACATAGATTATCATTATTATGGATTCAGTGTTCTATGTCTCGATTTGCTTTTACTACACAACACATTATTTTAAAGCATGTTTACCTAATATAGGAATGTGAAGACGCTTAAATAGAAAGAAATTGATATTACACGTGATGATATGCATCTCTCCTTGTGAGTGTACCTCTCAATGAAAGTGCACTTAAAAGATCTCAAACATCTTTTATTAGTAATAAGTTGTGTCTTCGCGTAAATTTCCTTTAGTCTTTAAACTACGTACATTCCAATTTTAGGAATTGACTTTGTAAAGGAGTAATTTAGATGGTCCCATTGTAAATTCTATAAATTATCTAGTGAATAATGTTCAAGAATCACTTCCTTAGATGAGACACTAATGTCTACATAATATTGTTTTTTTTTTAATTATCTTTCAAGGTTGAATAAAAATTAAAGTTAATTGCAAAGCAATAATGTCTGAATTTTTTCATAATTTAAACCATAACTAAAGCTTCTCTCTTAGTAATGTTATATGATCCAAGACCTAGAGTTACTTGAGGAGTGAAAGTTTACGAAGAGAATCACTAACACATTATTTTAAGTGGTGTTTAAGGAGTGAAAGTTTATCAAGAAACATTCGAGGAGTGAAAATTTACCCTTTTTTACTGGTGGAGTCAACAATTTGGGGGTTATGAGAATGGAACTTAATACACATGGTTATGATGTTATGAGAATGGAATATGATATACATATTATTTACATATCATATGTATATGGAATAATAATCTATGATATACCAGTGAGGACTTAAATTTGAAGGACATGGGAGTGGGCTTTGATCCACTTATATGTGCACGGGACATGATACTATTTAACATAGTATGTTTAGGTGCAACCACATGTTGGACCACTACCTCAAGGTGTCCCATGGCTCCGGGTAAAGCTCAAACCTTACTCAAAAATGAAAAACTCAATTTCCACCATTAAATCCAACCTCTTTGGATCACTAAAAACAACTATTAATAAATATTCCCACTCCTTATCAACCAAAAAAAATGATAGATTCCCACTACAAAAAAGATTATTTACATACGACGAAATAAAATTTGGACTCCTTATTAACCAAAAAAAAATGATAGATTCCCACCACAAAAAAGATTATTTACATACGACGAAATAAAATTTGGGTGAAAGATTCCTTTAGAGCTTCTCATAAATTTATTTTAAAAATTTAAACTTTTGGATTGATATAATATAGGAGAGATTTGAATATTACGTGTTCGTTACATAAATGCAATCTTTACTACACGCATGACTTACCAATTGATGGGGCGAGAAACATGCTCGGTAAGCGTATTTAATATATTATCAGGGAGTGGGCGGTTGGTTCGAAGCTTCTGGGTAAAGTTTGGGCGGTTTGTGTAAGAAAAAGGGATGGTACCGGAAAGAATATAAGAGAAGAGGATAGACTATTGGCCAGAGCAGAGAAGTCTTTGGCAGTGAGGAGAGGAATCCATGGATTTAGCAGAGGTGGAGAATTTGAGAGGATTTCTCAAGGTGTACAGTGATGGCACAATTTTTCGTCTGGAGGATCCCCAAATGTTCGTCAAGGCTTCCCTGCAAGGAGGAGAAAGTGAGGTTGCCACTAAAGATGTTGTGTTGAACGAGAAGCTGGGGTTGTGGGTTCGACTCTACTTGCCCTCCTGCTACCTCCAACAACAAACAGAAAAGCGCCGCCTCCCGCTAATCGTCTATTTCCATGGCGGCGGTTTCTGCCTCGCGTCCCCCTCGCTGGTGCTTTTTCACAACTTCTCCAACAACAAACAGAAAAGCGCCGCCTCCCGCTAATCGTCTATTTCCATGGCGGCGGTTTCTGCCTCGCGTCCCCCTCGCTGGTGCTTTTTCACAACTTCACCCTCAAGTTGGCGGCGAGTGTCGGTGCAATCGTAGTCTCCGTGGCTTACAGATTGGCTCCGGAGCACCGCCTCCCGGCCGCCTACGAAGACTGCGTCACAGCACTCCAGTGGGTGAGCTCCCATGCGGTAGACGGAGGAAACTTCGAACACGACGCGTGGCTCGACTCCCACGCGGATTTTTCCGCAGTCTATCTACTGGGAGACAGCGCGGGTGGCAACCTCGCACATCACGTGGTGGCGCGGTGTGCGGTCGTTGAAGCGGGGAGTCCCATGAGAGTGAGCGGGGCGATACTGTTGCAGCCCTTCTTCGGCGGCGAGGAACGAACACGGTCGGAGGGCGAGTGCCCGCGTGAGGCGTTTCTCAATCTGGAGCTGAACGACGCGTATTGGCGACTGGCGCTCCCGATGGGTAGTGACAGAGATCATCCGTTCAGCAACCCTTGGAACCCTGCAGCTCCCAACCTGGAAGGGGTGTCGTTGCCTCCCTGGCTGGTCGTCATCGGGGGCAGAGATATGCTCAGAGATCGCGACCACGACTACTGTGGGTTGTTGAAGGAAAGCGGAAAGAGCGTTGAGGTTGTAGTGATGGAGGAAGAAGAACATGCCTTCTATGCACTCCAACCCCACTCTCTGACTTCTGAACGGCTCATGCAACAGATCTCCCATTTCATCTCCTCCTCTGCTAAATCTCCCAAATCAAATTAACAAGAATTAGAACTGATAATCCCTTTGGAGATTATCAAACTAGTAAAGCTGTTTGGTAGGTAAGAATTTGGACACAGATTGCATTAGTTAAACACAGTTTCATACTCAAAAAGTTCAATGAAAGAGAAATTTTGATTGCTGCATAATGTGAACAAAGTTTTAGGAAATTGGTTTTGTTGTATACTATGAAATGGTGCTGTTTCGTTGGTATGCTCCACGTGCGTGTGGACGCTGAGAGTTAGGTTGGTCAATTACGTCAGTTGAATTTGGCCACATATCTTTTTAATGCAAATCTCGCTTTTACCAATAGAGTGTTTTTTTTTTTTTTAAATATGTTTTTATTTTTGTTTAAATACAGTTTCATAGTCAAAGAGTTCTATGATAAATCTTGATTGTTGCATAAGGTAAACGCAGTTTAAAGAAATTGGTTTTGCTGTAAACCATGAAATGACTAGGGGTAGAGTTTAATTTTTAACAATTTTTCCAATAGTGGTTGGAATTGAGTAATATATAAAAAAATATTTTTTAATAATTTAGAATTTTTTTTATCATTTTAAATGAATATAGAGTTCCGTAAAATTCTTATAAATCAATATAGTGTTGGGTAAAGTTTTTGAAAATATTGTGTTTCAAAGACATTATATTATGCTATGGTGTTATAGAGTCGCGACATTATATTGTGCAACCGATTTAGACACTAAAACATAACTTGTAAGGAAATGTTTAAGAGCTATAATGTAAGAAACTAGAGAGCATATTTAGCAAGGAAATGCTTTAGAGTTATAGTTTTAGAGAATGTTATGTAAATCGATTACATATTGTAGTGTCATGAATTTATAGCTCTATATAATCCTTTCTCTTCTTGTTTTTTATTCAATGTCTCTTTCGACCTTTTCCCTTTTGCTCTTCATTTCAATTCCTTTCTCGACCTTTCCCTTCTGCTTTTCATTTCAATGCCTCTCTCAACCTTCTTGCTCTTTTAACATTCAATGATAAAAAGGTGCAAGGACATTGCTACTATGTGTTTCTTGTTTGTATATATATTGTTAGTTCTATTTTATATCCACCCTCATGTTCATTCATATACAAGAGGTTTCTATTAGATGCACTCTATATATTATATTTTATGGTGGGTTTTGAGTTAATGGATATTAGTGTTCTCATTATTATCATACTTATACATTTATAGTTTTAAAGATTCATTATTGAAATAAAAAATTATAACTGACATGTTCAAAAATGTCTTTTGTTATATTTAACATCAAGAAGAAAATCAACATTGCTAAAAATAAGAATAAAGTTTCATGAGATCCATTGTGGAACAAGGGGCTGGGCATTCTTAAAATGACACATGATGAAAGAATTTGTCAGCTTTCTCATATTAAGAAGGTGGAGGATGGAATATCTTAAAATTTCCTCAGTATCCCACATTAAATCATAATTTAAAAGATTCTCTAGACAATTTTTTCAAATCTATAAATAAAATTTTAAAACAATTCAATTAATTTCTTATCATTTTTTCTTAAAGTTTGATAAAAAAAAATTGATCTTGCCAAACATAATTAGTTATCACTATTAATGATCTCAATTGGATCATTAAATTATTTTTCATCTATCTCAGTACTTTCTGTGTGGAAAAATAAGAGGAATCATCTTCCAGGGACATTTTGTGGTTGGTTCAAATTTGGAAATTTGGGTCCAAAAAACTATTTGAAATCCTCTAGATCCATTTTGAGGAATAAAATGACACTCTTATGGTCCAAACCTTACTATGTATAAATATTCTATTTTCTACACATTGAGACGTTTCCAACATTGCAAGCATTGCCTCAATCATAGTTCATATGTGAAAGTTATGCCTCCCATAAGTTGACCTACCATATTGATCACCATGGTACAAGTGGATGCCATGTCAACCTCCATTACTTAGACATATGGTCTAGCCATGTAGTGGATTTTA
>CBVK0102061090.1:0-11350 GCA_900067695.1 Picea abies
AATAATGAGTCATCTTTACATCAATCCAACTGGAATAACCCATGACAACACATCATTATGACATTGTCCCTTTGTCATTGACTCCATGCATGACCACATGATCCAATGATCAATACAACAATCCATCTATGCATCATATATCAATGGAAACACATTGATCCATCTCCATCTATGCATCATATATCAATGACAACGCATTAATCCATCTTCATCTATGCATGACATCATCTATGCATCATACATCAATGACAACACATTGATCCATCTTCATCTATGCATGCCATAATATAACTATGAATCCACTTGTCATCAATCCATTGACATCAATGACAAGACATGATCCATCAATCACTACATCAATATTCTATGACAAGACATTGTTCCTTTGACATCGATGACAACATGATCGAACAATATGACCTAGAATAACTTCCAATAATCAATCCTACAATACAATCAATTTAAAGGTACATTATACCAGTTAACTTAATCATTGTCTCAACCTCATTTATCAAAACATTCTAATATAAGGAGTCTTTGGAACTAAATAAAGAGTTTACCAACTAGGCAAAGAATTAATAATCAATAGACGTAAATTCAAAAATCTTCACTAGTGATAAATACAAATTTAGGGTTAATATAATATTTATCTAGTGACAAGATGGATATAGTTACAAGATATAATTTACTTACAATGGGTGAGATATCAATGTCTAACAAGGAGTTGACAATTGGAGTTTCGAATTAGAATTACAAGCACAAGTTTAATAACTCGCGTTCTAACAACAATTCTTCCACTACTCAATGACAACCAAAGGATTCTTAATCTGATGGAAAGGAGTGAGTTCAAAACACAGATTGGGTATAAGGTAAATCAAGACACCTGTAGGTAGGGTGATATTGGCGAATTATAACTAAAACTAACATTCCCAAAACTTGTGCACTTTTGAAAACTTGCTCAGATATGGCGAAGGACTATCAGTGTTAAAGGAGACACAATTAAAGACTGAACCAAACAAAACACAATACAAAGAACATAAGTAAATGACATCGCTTCAACACCAACAATATCATATGGAGTTTGATTTTTCTACAACCATATGGAGGTGATGTAAACATTAATTTGACTAAAAGGCTAGTGAGATATGCAGTGGATCTAGGCCTTAGGAAACACACAACTCTTTTATTTATGTACAATTAATCACAGGAGTAAGGAAGAAAATGATATTATTAACTTTATTACGAGGATTACATGACAGAGGAAGTATAACTTGAATTCTCAAAAATGAATTATATAATCGGCGATCAAAACAAATCGACTCAAGAATTCAAAATAATGCACAACGAAAAGTGTGCTCCTAGAAAATTGAATCATTGTTTAGTTTGCAGCGAACCCATATCTTAAATTTCTAAATTGCAATTACATTTTTCAATAAAAACACAAAAATAATACAATTAAATTGACGACAGATTCAAATTATTGGTTTTCCAGAAGCCACTAGAGAGATAATGATATTAAGGACAATCAATCCTCTATTAATTAAGTAGCAATTAACAATTCCATAATCGAATTCAAAACTTCAATGACCACAAAAACATATTCAGAATTGTAATTTCATTTACAGTGACAACGAACACTTTAAATTTGGTGGGGCAATGACCTTCAATAAGTCCAAAAAAATACTGACCAAAACTTCGGTTGATTTATACAAAGTTCCAACAAATTATATTTAATAAAACTCACACCTCCAATATAACATACATTGACCATACAATAATCTGATTCCTGAAATCCAATGGAATCACACCCTTCTGGGCATGTCAGGTTGAAAGAAAAAGAGATCACATTTTGCTGTGACGCAACAACAGAACTATGGATTCCTAATAGAGATTCCAAGCAAAAATTTCAACTCCAAATTTTGATTTAAGAATTCAACGATCCAACGATTTTAAATTTTAATCTTGGAAGTGTCCAATACATATTCTAGTTTCCAGAAATGTAACATGACACCCAAACAAAGAACTTCTAAATTTCTAATCAACAATTAAACTATTATTTTAAAATACCCTACGAATGATGGTTCAAACTCACAATGTAAATTGGTAAAGACATTCAAAGTTCTCAATCAGAATTGCAATAAATTTCAATGATAAAACAATCCTCTAAGAATTATATATACCATTAGTTGGAAGCGAACAATAACAATTTGGCTTCAAGTAATTCTAATTAAATTCTGTAATTTCTTATCCATTTTAATATACAATTTTATCATACTACAATATAATTAAAAAATAAAATATCAGAACCAATAAAGACTGAGAGTTGATGGTGTTCTTCAAGAATTGCGCTCATTTTGTACTCCAACTTGCTAATCATCGAAACTTCATCGGTACCTCCCAACCAATGCTACGGGTACTATTTTTCCCCCTTATCCCCCCGAACCGCAAAGGGCCCACACATAAGAAAACAACAAACAATAGCTCCAAGGCTTGCCTCACAAGGAAGAGCTTTCAGTCATTCTCCAAGATTGGTTTCCCAACTCTCACAAGTAAAGCACAATCCACAAAATTTTGGTAGAATAACATTACCAAGTAAAAGTGAGATCCCTTTCCCTTCTACCACATTTGTTTTATAGAAAAATCTGCAATGACACATGTCCTCATGCACAACTAATTATATTTTTAATTAATTTAATTAGAATTATTCACCCACACACTTGCCACCCTCTCCTCAAGTTGAACAAGTAATTACCATTTTTATTTTATTTAAAAATACATTTTCCCCCACATTCCCCAATGTGTTCCTATTTTTTCTCCAAGTTGTCCCTTTTTTACCCAAATTTTCATTTAATGAGTGTCTCCTAACTAGATCTTAGTTATAGTTGGATTATGAGTCTTCTTCTAGTTAGACTAGTGGTAGGTTGACTCACTATTCTATTCCATGTGTACTCCTATTCTCTAATATTATTATTTCTTCTATTTTTAAAAATCTATTTTATTAAATTCATGCAGACATGTGCATTTTTCCAACATTTAAATTTTATTCCCCTTTTTCCTAGAGTTTGATTATATTCTAAAATATTTTAACTTATGTCATAATTCATTTAGTCTTTTATTTAAATTTAGAATTAGACTTAGGATTAGACTTTTGTTAGTCTTTATAATTAATAATTTACTGTTTAATTAATTATTTTATTCTAACAAGGTATAATCATTTCAATGTTTTCTAGGCCACCTATATTTATTGACTCAAGTTTTAATTATGCGATTTTCCCTTAGAGACCCACCTCTGTTATCCAAGGGTGTCTGTCGTCTTATACCAGTTTTGGAAGTTTTCCCAACACTTGGAGTCAACACTCCACTCGGTCGACCTTGTGAGAGACTAAGTGCTTCTAAGGAATACGGAATTTGCCTTATTGTGCACCCCTTAGAAATATTCATGAGTGACTGTCTCAGTTCGCCCTCACGACATCGTGGACCTCTCAAACTAGGTAATCTTTAACCTATAGTTTAGGCCATGGCGGGAGTACTAGTAGGCTGTGACAGGGATGCTTCCACACCTCTCCCTCAAATTTTTGGTTTATGTGCATGGCCCCTTTACTCCTTATGGGAGTCATATTAGAAAGCATCGTCAAGACTACATCCACTGAAAAAAACACTGTCAATAATCCATATACATAAATAATACTGAAATCAGTCCTATAAAACATGTGCATAAAATGAAAAACTCAAACAAATACAATCCACTCCCTAATTCAATCCAGAGTCCAAGGAAGTCCATTGATTCCATCAGCATCCATAACCTGTCACGTGTCCTGCACACTCAGGAAAACTCATCAATAACATTTGCCAATACATCTACATCAAAATAACAATAAGTCACAACACATCATCATCATCATATATAACAGTCACAACACATCATCATCATCATATATAACCCATAATCGAAATGAAATGACAATGTACCATAACTCGATCACTTGCACACAAGTGTCCTCAAAGTATAAGTCAATAGAAGTATGTTGAGTGGAATGGGATGTTACTGACCCGACCTTTTATTTTGATCTCACTCTTCTTCATTGTATTCTCAGTTCTTTAATAGAAAATTTTCAAAATTTTTAACGCTCTCTGGTACATTTCCTGTGTTGTTAAGATGGATGGGTGCTAATCTCATGGCCCCTTTCTCATAGAATCAATCATTGTGACCAACATCTAAACACAGAAGACGTAAGGCATGCTTTATATTTTTATCTTGTAGGCACTTTTTCTATTTACCAGGTGACCTTACCTTATAACCATGTGATATCCAACATTTTAACCCTTCGTTACCTCATGTTTTCCATATAAACCCGGAGCAATCATGCACAAGGATTATCTTGGTGTTAATTAGATCGACGATTCAGATATGCTCAAGTGTTGAGTGGATGACCTTGGCTTATCTAGGCGCTTTAGATAGATCCACAACTTTGATTTAATCAACCATCAAGTGGATAGTTTGTGGACTCGTAGACTCACGTGTATTCCTTTTCATCACCTATATTGGTGTTTAATTAGATCGATGATTTCGTGTATTCCTTTTCATCACCTATATTGGTGTTTAATTAGATCGATGATTTGGATATGATCAAGTGTTGAGTGGACAACCCTAGCTTATCTAGGTGCTTTAGATAGATCTATGGTTTGGATTTAATTAACTGTTGAGTGGATGGTCCTCATTCATTTCAAACATGGAATTTACTTAGAAATATTTTATGTGGGGGATGCACGGACTCAGAGACTCACATGTCATCTCAGGTGTCATCAAAATTCATGCCTAACTTCCGCTAACTCCATAATGAACCTATACTTAGAAAAATTTGTAAGAATTGCTTGTTGGGTTCGCGGACTCACAGACTCATATGTCTTCTCGAATGTCTTTAAAATGAATGCCTAGCTTTTGCTACCTCCATAATGAACCATACTTATAATTTTTTAAGTGATTCATTATAAGATTCTGACTGATAGAATATGATACTTAGGCATTTTTTAGGGTGCTTAGCAGATCGAGGAAAAATATACGAGCCGTCAGATCATGGTTTCATTTTGATCCAATGATCAATATTATTATTTGTTCTTTACCGTTCGATCATGCTCTTATTTTGATCCAACGATCAATATTGTTCTTCGCTCTTTACCATATGATCATGCTCTTATTTTGATCCAGCGATCAACATTGTTCTTCATTATTTACTGTCGATTCCTACAACTTTCACACTTATAATGATCAGAGCATCGATCATTACAATAATTAGATAATAGAATCTTGGGTAGATTTGGAACATGTTCCTTTTGATCTCTGTTCATATATAATTACTGTATTTTATTTGAGAACCAAATATTTGATCCTCTTTTTTATTTTTATTTTTATGGGACAACTTCAACATTGTATGTCTTAGAATAAAAAACCATCTTCCTAGTCTTCTTATTACTCCATCTTCTTCATTAGAGTTTAATGTTTTTGAAAATATCTCTTGCAACTGGTTTAGTAGGGTACTTGTCTATATGATAAATGCTTATTAACCCTTGTTGAAATCAATGATAACATAACACCATGTCCAATGTTCTCCCCCTTTGGCATTGATGGCAACAAAGTAAAAACTCTTTATTTTTACCAAGTTTTACTATTTATTTCCCCCCTTTGACAACAATGAAAGAAGGGACATTTCTCTGCTCCCCATGAGGTTATACTCCCCATGTCCATGTACTCATTTTTTTTTAGGAAACTTGTGCAATTTTAATTAGATATGGAGATCCCAATTTTCGTCTAACGTAATCAAAAGCACTCTTGGGTAAAGGTTTTGTGAATATATCTGCAATATTTTCTTTAGTATCCACATATTCCACTTTAACAATCTTTTGAAAAACTTGTTCCCTTAAGAAATGAAATTTCATTGGAACATTCTTGGTTTTTTAGTGCATGACAATATTTTTAGAAAGGTTTATGGCACTGGTATTGTCACAGTTAAGAAGAATTGGATGATCATATTTTTCTTGTAAGTATTCTACAGTTTGTTTCATCCAAATTACTTGAGTGCAATAAGAGGAAACAACACTATATTTAGCTTCTGTTGTAGATAGTGATATGGAGGGTTGCTTTTTACTTATCCATGCCACAATACATTTTCCTAGGAAAAATGCACCTCCACTAGTTCTCTTTCTATCATCCACACTTCCAGCCCATTCTACATCAGTATATGCAATCAATGTGAAGTATTCTATTTTTGGATACCATAATCCAAAATCCAAGTTGCCTTTGAGATATCTACAAATCCTTTTAACTGCCTTCATGTGAGTCTCTTTAGGTGTAGATTTAAATCTGACCACTAATCCTACAACTTCCATGATATCTAGTCTTTTTGTTGTTGCATATAATAGGCTACCAATCATTGATCTATACATGGTTTAATGTACATTTAGTGATTCATCATACTTGCTTAATTTACATCTTGTAATCATAGGAGTTCTCATATTTTTGCAATATTCCATTTGGAATTTCTTCAACATTTCTTTAATATATTTGGTTTGAGATATGAATATCCCTATGTCCGATTGTGAAAATTTTAACCCTACGAAGAATGTCAGTTCACCAAGCATTGACATATCGAATTCTTTTTGCATTTCTATAGCAAATTGTTTGCTTAAAGGATTTAGATTACTTCCAAAAATGATATCATCCACATATACTACAACAATAATCATATTTTGATTTTCAATTTTAATGTAAATATTGATGTTAGTAGCTCCTCTTTTGTATCATTGTTGTTGTAGATTATGATCAAGTCTTGAAAACCATGCTTCGAGGGCTTGTTTGAGACCATATAATGCTTTCTTTAATTTGTAGACATAATATTTATTTTCTGATAATATAAATCCTTCAGGTTGTTCTATATAAACTTATTCCTCTAGATTTCCATTTAAGAATGTTGATTTGACATCCATTTGTCTAGATTTCCATTTAAGAATGTTGATTTGACATCCATTTGATATATTTTTAAAAAATTTAAAACATGCAAATGGAAGAACATTTTGATAGATTCTAATATGGTTACTAGGGAATTTTTTTTCTCAAAGTCAATCCATTCTACTTGTGCATATCCTTTGCACACTAATCTTGCTTTATTCCTTGTAATTTGACCATCTTCATTAACTTTTTTTTAAAAATCCACTTGGTCCCTACCACATTTTTGTCTTTTGGTCTTGGGACAAGTTCCCAGGTCTGATTCTTCTCTATTTGATCAAGCTATTCATTCATGGATTTAATCCAATATTCATCTTTGCTAGCTTCTGCAAATGTTTTGGGTTCTATTACAAAGATAATTGCTTGTTTTGATTCATATGTTAGCCTTATTCTTGCTTCAACCCCATCACTTTTGTTGCATATGATTTGACTTTCAGGATGATCTCTTTGTACTCTTCTTGATGGTGCTCTTGATTCTTGTCTTGTTAATGCTTCCTCTTCATTTTATTCTTCACTTTGTGATTCTTCTTCTTGTGTTTCTTCAATTTCTTCTTCTTATTCTTCATCATCTCTTTTTCTTTCATCAATTTGTGAATTGTCTTGAGATTTGATTCTTCTTGATGTTCGATCATCTACCTTTACATTTTCAATTTCCATAATTTTGTGTAGCCTAATATTATAGCATATGTAGGAATTTTTATTGGATGAGTAACCAAGAAATATGCCTTCATCTGATATGGAATTAAATTTTCCTAGATTATCATCATCTCTTTTTATATAGCATTTGCTCCCAAAGACTCTGAAGTGTTTTATTGATGCTAGTCTTCCAAACCACAAATCATATGGTGTATTATCATGGTTAAATCTAATATTTTCTTTGTTAAGTATATATAATGTTGTATATATTTCTTCTCTCCAATAGATATATGGGATTTTTGCTTCATTTAACATAGTTTTGGCTGTTTCTTGGACAATTCTATTTTTCCTTTCAACAACTCCATTTTGTTCAGGAGTTCTTGGAGCTGAAAAGTGTCTTTTAATTCCATGAGTTTCACAAAACTCATTGAACTCATATGAGGTAAATTCCCCTCCATTGTCTGATCTTAGGCACTTGATTTTGAGATCATTTTCATTTTCAACATGTGCTTTGAAGGATTTGAGTTTTTTGAAAGCTTCTAATTTCTCTTTAAGAAAAGATACCCAAGTCATTCTTGTATAGTCATCTATGAACAAAATGAAGTAATGTTCACCTTGCATGTTTTTGGTTCTTGTCAGTGTGAACAAGTTCTAATGGTTTTGATATAGAGTATTCTTTTGTCTTGAATCTTACTCTTGTCTACTTTCCATGTTGGCAGTGCCTACAAACAAAGTGTCAAGGTTTAATAATCTTTGGCATATCTCTCACAACTTCCTTTGTGCTAACTTTTATCAAATTTTAAAAATCTATATGTCCCATTCTTCTATGCCATAACCAACTTTCATCTATTTGGCTCATGCAACATTTTTCATCTTCTTCTATGTTTAAGATATACACATCACTTGGTGTCCTAGGTGCAACAACCACTAATTTTCCTGAGCCTTCTTTTCTAATTTCACATTTTTGAGACTCAAATATGAGTATGTGTCCTTGATCACATGTTTGGCTCACACCGAGGAGATTAGGCTTCAGATTTTCAACTAATAGCACATTTTTTTATTTATCTTTGTTATGTTCCAGACTGACTGTACATTTTCCAAGTATCTTGGAAGAGACATTATCTCCAAAAGTAACTTTTCCTTTTTCTTTCCTTTTCAGACTGAGGAATTTGTCTTGATCTCCTGTCATATGATTTGAACATCCACTGTCAACGTACCATTGACTCCTTTTATATTTATCATATAAGGCTACCTTACACTTAGTTTCCTTTTCTTCCATTTGTTTTTCTTTCCATATCTTCTTATGATTTTCTTCTTGTATGTTAGAAGTCTTTATGGGATGCTTTGGCAGTCTACAATCACTAGCTTGGTGACCAAAATTGTTGCATTTGTAGCATTCAACATTGTATTCTTGTAACGGAGAGAATGAATTATAGTTTCTATCCTCTTGATTATTATTATTCTTGTTATTCTTATAACCATATATTTGAAAATTCTTATGATTGTTCTTTCCATGATCTCTACAATGTAAGGCTTTATGCCCAAAATTATTGCAAGAGTAAAAATAGCCAAGAAAGAGATGTTGATACCTTTTGGGGGGAGTTCTTCTTGTAGTTTTATTCCTTATATATTAATTTTATTTTGAAGGGAGAGAAGATTTTTGTTGATTAGAATCAATTTTTATTTTGCTTTCTTCCTTTTTGAAAGAGCTCTAAAGGGCATCTGCATAAATTTTTGGATTTTTGTCATTTTTCCGTGATGTACAACTAGATCCTTTGTTACAATTCTTTTGATCATAATCCAGTCTCAAATTATTTCTTAATGATCTTTAACTGTTAAGAATATCATCCAATATTCTTGAACTGTTTTTGAATATTGATTGGTTGTTTACCTTTTCAAGTTCTCTTTTTAGAAAAACAATTTCAGCCTCTATCTTTTCACAATCTAATTGTTTTTCATTGAGTTGTTTACTTATGACCTCTTAAATTCTTTGGATTCTTGGAGTTGAGTCTTCAAGTTAATAATGATTTTTTATGATTCCTTGATGGTTATTGAAACTTCCATTTCTCTTGATTTTTGTTTTTCTTCACGTTCTAATAGTTGTTCTCTTAATGATTTTTTCTTCTTTTTATATTTTCTCAGTTATTAAAGAGCACTAATAAGTTCTTATTCAAGTTATACTTCTCCTTCAACTTCATAGTTTTCTTCATTATCATCAACAACATTATTTTGATTTTCTATGCCCATAAATAAAATCTCTATCTTGTCATCTTCACTCATGTCATATCAACTACTGTCTTCTTTGGAGTAGAATTTTTTTTGTTTCTTTTGGAATTTATTCTTGTTTCTAGTTTTTCTCTTTTTAGATTCTCTATGATTTTGAGTTTCTTCATCATCACTCTCTTCCTTCTTTGGATAGGGACATTTGGAGGTAAAATGTCCAACTTTTCCATAGTTAAAACATTTGAGGGGTAACTTCTCTTTGTATTTCCCATACCCTTTCTTAAATTTCCTTATAAAGTTAGCCTCTTCTTCATATGATATGTCTGAGTGATTTCAATTTGGCACATTCTTATGGTTCTTTGTTGATTTTTATTCTTTGAAAGTTGTTTCCATTTGTGATGACTTTTCTTGCCCCGTTCTCATTTCATAGGCTATAAGAATCCCATGCAGTTCATCCATTGTAAGTTTTTCAAGGTCTTATCGATCTTCCGAGGTAGATACCTTGTCATCATATATCATTGGAAATGATCTCAACACCTTTTGGGAAATAATTTTGTCTTTTATCTCTTCTCCGAGTGCTCTGATTGAATTGACTATTTCATCCACTCTTTGAAAATATTCTGCAACAGACTCTCAAACTGCCCTCTGTATCTTTGAAGTTATCTTTGAAGTTTTTCTTTCTTAACTTTTCCATATCCTTCATATATAACTTAAAGTTTGTCCCAAATTTGTTTTGCAGATTTACATTGCATCACTTTTACAAATATGGGGTTTTCGAATCCACCCAGAATTGCATTAACATCCCTTGAATTATCATTGAAGATTTTTTTTGCAACGACATATGAGTGAAGTAGTTGGTGCATTGTAACCATTTACCATATATAGCCAAACATCACATCCAAGAGCCATCATATAAATTTCCATTCTTATACTCCAAAATGCATAATCATTTCCTTAGAACAATGGTGCTCTATTGGAGGACATTCCTTCTTGTTGATCCATTGGATTTCTTAGAATTTTCCTTGAAGTGGTTAGAATGTGGTGAAGGGACCTGCTTTGATACCAATTGTTGTAATGTTGTTCAATACTGAGAGGGGAGGTGAATCAATATTGCTTATTTTTATCAAATTAAATTAATTCTATATTAATTATAACAATTTATCAACAAGAATGTACATAAATATGAATTTTAAATTTAACAATCATAAAAATTATATTTCATTTACAAGTTATAGTTTGTAAGAGACACAAATCTCTCTTCTTTTGAGCACCAACTCAAGGAGACACCAATCCCATGTTTTTCCAAACACCAACTTGAGGAAGCACTAACTCCCTGTAGATTAGGCTCCAACCTGTAGAGGACTCCAATCCTCTTGTTTTCAAGCACCAACTTGAGGAAGCACCAACTCCTTGTTTCAGGTTTCAACCTGTAGATGACTTTGATCCTCCCTTGCTCCTCCCTTCCACCCTCACTTCATGTGAATGTTTCAA
>CBVK0102061096.1:0-12819 GCA_900067695.1 Picea abies
ACCTTGACCCATGGAGGAATTTTCCCTGAGTGTCCTTATCTTGCACATGTATGCTTGCTGTGAGATTTAGTATGTTCCATGCGCTTGGAACCAGGTTGCTTTCTCGTGACACTCGTTCCTCCTTTGTAACATAGCAGTCTTTTATTCTTTTTCAAGATCATTTAAAATTTGAAAAAGACAAAAAAAATCAATATTCTAAAAAATGGGGATGGGAAATATACATTATTTTTTCCACAACAAAGATAGTCTCCTTTGGACAAAGCACATCCTTATTTTTTTTCATCAAGCATTAGGATCTAGTATGACCTTAGGAAGTTTTTCTTGCTACATATAGTTGTGTCCTCCTTCGTTTGGTTACTCTTCCAATCATATGAAGAGTTTGTGGTGCCTACTACATCACAAACTTATGTCAATGTTATGCTGCATGAGTCTGATCATATTTCGTTCTTTTGTCCAAGGAAACTTTTACCCAACCTGAGTCAGCCTTTCTGCAATTTGTCTCTTGACTTTCATGAGTTGACCATCCCAAGAGTCCAATCAAGTCTAGATTCCAAATCGACGAAGTTCTCTTTCTGATCATTGAAATCCTCCAGTATTTTCCCAACAGCTTGTCGAAGATCTCAGAGTAGTGAGTCTTACACTCCCATTGTACTCCTACCTGATTTTTGAATATCTTGAAGTTGTTTCTCAAGCTATGAAGTTTTCATCTCTAGCCATAAGAGTCACTAGATTCTTGAAGATGTATATTGTACTTGTATATCTTCGATTGATTTTGAGATGTAGATCCGTTGTGTATTTCTCGTGGCTACACTTTATATAGTTATATGACATGGATCTGTAATGTATTTTATTGGCAACCATGATTTAGTTCATCCTGAGCATGGGTATGCCCACCTCAAAGAGATAATTTTTATTTTTCATATGGAACCTCTCGAACTCTAGTCATGGGCTCACTCGACTTTGTGCATTCTCATTGGTAAATATATTGTAATGTATTTTGGCCATATGTTTCACATTTGAATGCATAAAATAGGGGGCATTTGTTATATCCCTAAAATTCCCTAGTCATCCATACATGGCATTGGCCTTCCTACTTGCATAATTTTCCAAATCACTGCTCAGGAACTCTATTTAAAAAACCAATTTTTAGAGAATGTATGCACCCTGCTTCACTACTACCTGCGTACATACACTTGTGGCATGCTAGAAAACCCACATACATACACTTTCTACACAATAAACAACCTGCAACCTCCAAAAGTTTTAAAAATTAAAAATTTGTAAGGAATTCAATGGAATTTGTGGGCTATTGGAGGTTTCCCAACCAATTCACCTGCTATATCCCGTCCCCCAACTGAATAACTATCCATTTTTCATATAAAATTATGTCTTGGGGTTTCATTCCACAATAAAATATCAGAATGGTGAAACTCTGCCCAAATTCCCTTTCCTTCCTTTTCCAAGTACTTGCATCCTTTTGTGAGTTATTACCTTAGCATTCCCTCTCTAGCCCATTTTCTCCCATACAATCCATTCCCTTCCCTTGAGGTGATTAGTAGATTGTGAGAGAAGTTATTCGAAAGGTGCACTTGGAGCATTGTTAAGAGGATCCTGGACTAGGTTTGTAGAGCGTCGGCCTGAAAAGGTTGTAAGTTCCAATATTTGAGTATTGAATAAAGTAATCTCTTTTCCCTATCCCAAATGATGGTTTTTATGTCTTTTCTTTGATTTATACAAACATAATTATATCTAACCCTAATTGATGAACATAAATAGGATTCTTGTAGCCTTTTCTTCCTAGTTGTGGATGCAGGTCATGTTTGGGAGGAGACTTGTAGCCTTGGGAGCTACAAATATTGAGGAGGTCAACACCAAATGTTGGATAAAAGGTACAATTTCTGACTCAATCTTTCATTACTTTATGTTCATCTATTTTGGAATGTTTGGGGTAGTGTAGAAATTAGATTGAAGTGTAGAAATTAGATTGATTTTTAGGGAGAAATTTGCTCTGTATATACTTAGAACCCTAGTATAGCTATAGGGGGATTTTCCCACTAGCAGTTAGATTTGTATAGAACTGCATAATTGCAATCATATGCAGGGCATTTTTATGAATTGATTAATTGGTATCAGAGAGGAATAATTTTTGTGTCACATTTCCCAACTTGGGGTTGGGGATGCTACAAAACCCCTCATTTTTTCTTATATTTCCTTTTATAAGGTTTGTGGCTTCATTACCCAATGAGTCACATTTCAAGTTTAACTCCCTTAAGCCCTGGAAGAAACAAACCTTGTTTAAAATGAGATCCTTCTTATTGGTTTAGGAAATGATTAATGCAATCTTGTTGTCTACAGGGATTGATTTTCAAACGATCATGCTTATAATAATTCTTGAATCCTCTATAACAATCAAGGAGTGTACAATGTGTTCTTTTGCAATGAGAATACCTTGAAGTAAGGCATCAGCCTTTGCTTGATTATTCATAGTTATTCTAAGGAATAGAACAAAAATTTCTTTTGTTTTTCCTTAGGGATCTAGTAAGGCCACCTCCCCACCCCTTCCACCATTGGATTTCCTTTCAACACCCCATTGAAGAAGATGAAATTCTATGTTTGTTTAGATTTCCACTCTTGAAATTCCATCTAATTTAGTTGAAGCTACCATGCCAGATTGGATCTTGGCTTAATAATGCTTGTATTTGATGATAGGAAGATTTGAAATTGTTGAAGCCAATATTTCTTTCTCAATTCTTAAAAATGATGGCTTAACTATATATTTATCCTTGTATTGATATGTTCTGAAAGGATAGTTTTGGCCTTGGTTGCTATTCATTTTTTAGTGTCAAAATCTTGGTTAGATGTTCCCTTGTTTCATGCCAACCAAATATTCCAACATAGAAACTTGGGAATCATTTTCCATAACCTTCCTAGAATTCTCTTGTTAATAAAGGTTCCTATGTAGAATTTTCTCCACAAAGACAACATATCCTTCCACAAATTCAGCCTATGCAATTAGTGACTTAGTTTAGAAAAATAAATTTTCCAAACCTGAATGGTGAAGATACATTTCAAAAATAAGTGTCGTATGGATTCATTCCTAGAATAACATAATACACACCACGGGGGGGCCTTGAATTCCTCTTTTCTAGACAATGGTCCATAATCCAAAAAAAAATATTTATTTTTGGAAAGCTATCATTATGCCATATATGACACCAAATCGAAGCATGATGAGGGAGTGGAATAGATAGAAGTTGGTGCATGTATCCATCCTTTACTTTGTATTCTGATGCTCCACACCCCCTTCTCTCCTGAGTATTAATATCCCATGGAGAAAATACCTTGATGGCATTAAATGATTTTGAAATTAAGAAATATAAATGAGAGCGAGGTGACTCAAGAAACTAGTTGATCCCTCTTCTATAATTTGTAGACCAAAGTAAGATGTCATAAAGAGTGTTTATATGTTGACTGTCCATCCATGATTTTAAGGGGACAAGGTCCATATTTTGTTCCAAAGGTGGATTTCCCAAAATAATATCTTTCCATATGTTTATCTGCTTCCCATTATCTGGAATCCATGTGATTTTAGCTCTAATTATAGGGGTTGTATCTTTGAGAAGTTTCCATATGTGGAATCCTTTTTATTGTCTCTCAGCTCATCTACCCATAATTTCCTTGGTTGGTTGAATTATATTTTTCACGAGGATTTATTCCACCATTCCATTCTTCTAGTAGCTAACCCCTATATGATCCCCCCCCCATTTCTAATTTCATGAGAAATGGATCTTTGATACCTAGCCCTCCTCTTCCTTTTGGAACTCACACTATTTTCCAATTTATTATATGAAACTTTTTAGTATCCATTTTCCTCACTACCAGAGAAATCACCTTATTTCTTGGGAAATTTGACTCATAATACCCACTAAATCTAGCAATTCCAAGCATTGGAAAATAGTGAAGGAATAAAGGATAATTTTTATTAAAATGACTCACCCTGTCAGATTTAACCATTAGGAACCCCATTGATGTAATTTTGTTTTGATTTTCCCAATAGTGCTTTTCCAAGATCAACTTGTTGGGTTTCTAAAGGATAATGACATTCCGAAATATTTGAAAGAAGTCCATTCTTATTAGCAAAATAATTATAACACTCTGGAAATAGAGAGAAGTAGGTGAGGACTAGTGTTCCATCCAAAAATATGACTTTTTAAATTGGTCACTTTTCCTCTCAAAGAATTGATAAACGAATATAAAACATATTTGAATATCTCCACTATATTGGTGGATGTACCTCCCATGAGAAAAGTGTCATTGGTGAACTAAGAGTAGTTTAGGCCCTTCATTCCCCTAACAATTTTTATTCTGGCAATGATTTCATGTGATCATTTCTTCCTCCCATTTGCAACTTAGAAAATCTTCCACGATGATGTATAAAAGAGTAGAGAGGGGATAACCTTGTTTGAGGTCATGAATCCCAATTGAGGATCTTCCATTAACTAGAGGATAAATCCATGGTGTGGTGATACAAATTGAAATCCATTTAATAAATGAGGAGAAAAAACCAAATTTATGTAATACATCAAATAAAAAGGAATGTTTTACCAATTCAAAAGCATTAGCCATGTCAATTTTGATATTCACTATCATTTCTTTGTTCTCCCTACATGAATGGATTGCATCCTAAACCATGATGATGTTGACCACTATTTGATGTTTTTTCTTCAATCTCGTTAATTTAAAAAAAAATATCTTAAGAAACTATTTTTTAATCTATTTCCCATAATCTTCATCATCATAGGAGGAGTTACACGACAAAAACAAAAACATTAATTAAAAAAAAATCAAACAAAACATGGAGAAGCTAGATGGATTTTCCTTGTATGAATGACTTCCTTAAACGAGGAATTTGTGCTTCCATTTTATGCGTGAATTTTGAACATATCATAGCATTCCTTTTAAATCTGTATTTATTAAGCTCCAACATGCTCTCTAAAATACGATAGGGAATTTGTTAAGCTCCGGGACCTTGTGAAGAGCTACTTACCATAAAACACTTAAATTTTGACTTTACATTTCATGGGGCGCTTGTATCAAGAGGCCAAAAATCTTGAATTTATTGCATATAACTTCAATTAAAGGCTTCCACAAAGTATGGATGTTTAGAATCTTCCTTGTGTATCACAAATAACTGATTTATTGACTCATTTTGTAAGGTAAAGGTTTTAACTCAACGTTATCAAAATGGTGGGAAGGGAAGGTAGGTTTTGATGTGAGTTTGGTAGATGACAAGGAAAAGTTCGATCCAATTTGTCTATTATTATTCGAAATTTATCAATAAGCTTTTGGGATCTAACAATTTTTCAAAACATCGAAAATATTTAAAAATTAATATAAATTAGATTAAACTTGAGTTTTTTAATATATGTATGTAGATTGATATTAGTACAGGATTTTCAAATAAGATAATAGTTTAAAGGAAAGTTTTAAATGAACTCCAAAATTGGATTATGAAAATATAATTTTTTTTTAGTGTTAAGCTTTTCAACAATCATCTTTGTTAGGGATGTTCTTTATCTCCTTTACTCTTCATTTTGGTTATGGAGTTTTTTAGCCTCTCTTTAAAGAGAGTGCAAGCTACAGGTTTGCTTTCAGGGATTAAGGTTTCATGATTGATTAAGGCCCTACATATTTTTTTTGTAGACGACATTCTTATCATGACAAAAGCCTCTATTGAGGAATGGGAGAACATTTGAGATATTTTACATTCCTTCAGTCGAGCATTAGGTTTGGTTATTAATGCTCAAAAGTTGGTCTTTATGTATGCGGTTGTTGATCATGCTTTTTTACTATCTTTAAAAGATATCTTATTGTTTTCTTGTAAAGAATTAGCAGAGGGATTCAATTACTTGAGATACTTGATGAAGCCAGATAGTTATAAATCAACGGATTGGCAATGACTATTAGATAAGTTTGAATACATGATCAATCATTGGTGCAATAAGTGGCTTTCACTGGGAGGGAGGTTTATATTAATTAAAGTTGTTTTAGAGAGTCTTCCATTTTATTGGCTGACACTTGCTCATTTCTCAATGGAGACTCTGAATAAACTTTGAAAGCTGAGTTTTCTGTTTCTATGGAAAGGGAACAAAATTAAGATTGGATATCATTTATGCAGTTGAATCTCTATCTCAAGACCGAAGTTATATGAAGGATGGGGTCTCCAGAATATTTTTGTGTTTTATAGGGCCTTAGCAACAAACACTTTATGGCGTGCCTTAATGAAGATAGGTTTATGGAAAAGAGTGATTAAAGACAAATACATCCCTCACAACTCTATATTATCATGGCTTCGGTCTGTGGATACTTTATCCTCTTTTGGATCACAATCATGGAAAAACTATAGAAATAACTTGTTGGTGATCCTTCACTGGATGGTCTGGAAGCCGGGTTTAGGTCACTCAATATCTATTGGAAGAGATGCTATTATAGTAATGGGATAGGAATAATTCCTCTCTCAGGAGCTGATTATGGCCCTTAACTATAAGAACATTCATATGTTATTCCAGGCAAGACGAACAGAGTCACAGGAAGTGATGGGACAAAATTGGGTCAGCAGTTATGATTTGAACCCGGAGGGGGCTGTTGTAGAGGGATGGGAAACATTTAGGAAAAATTTGATTGGTGCAAGGATCTATCTAGTCAACGGACCAGATGAACTATTATGGAATGGAGGTGATTCCTTGAGCCAAATTTCAATTAAAAATATTTACGATGCATTGTCAAACAAGCTATGGAGTCATAAGATAGGCGGGTGGAGGAGAAACTTATGGACCTAGGGCTACCCATTAAAAATTAAACTCTTCTTTTTGTTGATAGTTGAAAACAAAGTTTTAACTTGGGATAACTTGCAGAAAAAAGGGTGGAAAGGGCCTGGAATGTGATTTTTATGTAGGGATAAGGGTGAGACAAACAACTATCTTTTCGTTTCTTGTACATTTACTATTATAGTATGGGAGGAAGTGAAAAAGTTATTAAAATTTAATCATGGTTGGGCTGACAATTCGGTTATTGATTGCATGCAAAGTTGGTATTCTCAGAATCAAAAGTATCCTTTCCTTCCAGCTATTATATGCTAGAACATTTGGTTGGACATGAACAAGTCTATCTTTGATGACATACCTCCTTATATGAAGAGGATTGTTTATCTGGTATTAGGTGTTGCAAGGTCAATGGGAAATCCCAATAAAGTTCCAAAATCTAGGAGAATGTCTACAGTTTTTCTAGTGGACAAAGCGCTTTCTTGGTTTGAGGGAGCATCACAATAGAATGACACTCTATGTGGCACTAGTGGAGTCATAAAGATTGATGTACATACAAAATATAGATGGACTCTTAACTCTGGAAGAGGTACAAACATGAGGGATGAGCTTTTGGGTGCTTGGGAATCTTTATTCTTGGCAGAAAGACTTTCGGTTCACGATCTATTTATGGTAGGAGACTCTAAGATTTTTATTGATTGGCTTAATGGCAAGGGTTCTATCATGGTGGAAAATTTACACAACTGGATGAAAAGAATTTATGATATCATACCTCTATTTAGTTCTCTAACTTTTGCACACATCTACAGAGAAGAAAATAAGTTTGTTGATAGTCTTTCCAAAAAGGCCCTCTACCTTCAATCTATGGAATGATGGTCATGAGGGCCTTACACACTCACTAAATCTGTATTGAATACTACTATAATTTCTTGTGTTCTTTTTGTTTTTTGGCTAGGCCTCTAAAGCCTTTTACTCTCTTGGAAAGAGTCTATTTGTTATGTCTTGATTATGGTCTTTGTACTTATGATTCCAAGTGTAGATTCAGGCTTCTCATCAGTTTGATAGCATCTTTTTTCCTTTTGGTTGCTCATAGACAATGGGTTGGAGTAAAGAACAGTATTGTAAATAGATTATATTATTTTTAATATAATGGGTAATTTTCTCTGGAAATTTTTTTTTGTCAACAATCAAAACATTTACAAAATTCATGTCTTCAAACATGAGTTTATCTCAAAGGAAAAAAAATGATCTAAACCAAAATTCAAAGGATGATTATAATATGGGCAACATCTGTTGAACGATGAAGAGAAACATAATACAAAATGTTAGCAAAACTATTGTTTTAAAGAGGGATACCAATAGATTCCTAAGAATTTGGGCTGATCAATGACCTTTATGATGGATAGAGAAAATAACCATAATACATTAATGGTTGTAGCTACAAATGAAGTTCCATGATCCGGGGATGAAGAGACTTCATTAATCTAGTAACTTTGATTCCTATAAGAAGTTGGCAAACCATATGAGTTTTGTATATATAATTTCTCATATGACTTCTTGCCATCCAATTTTTAAATTAACATTAATTATTGCAAAACCTCGTCCCAAAAAAACATAAGATTAAAAGGAAGAAAAGGGAAAAAAAAACAAGGATTATTTTTCAAAGAGAAAAAAAATAAAATTTACATTAATATATAATATTAAATTTATAAGTGCAATGCACCAAAAATATAATGTTCATTCAATCTTTTTATAGAAATGACAATTTGTTTTTAAAATAAATCTACCCATAACAAAATATTAAAATATTATATTCTTATATTTAAAATGACATAAATATTATAATTGTAAAAATAATTAAAATAAAAAATATAGAAAACTAAAATAGAAAATACAAATAACAAATAAAGAAAACAAAAAGCATAAAAAACTAGTGGACATGATTACACATTCAAATAATGAAAGAAGAAATTCTCGAAATAAAATTATTAATTATAATTATAACATCATAAAAATCATTAAAAAAACTCATACTTGTATTAAAAAATATAAACATTCTTAAGTAAATAAATATAACCATTTATGTTGTTAAACATTCTTATAAATTATGTTGTTAAACATTCTTATAATTTGTGTTGTTGATAGAAGTTACAAGATTCTTATTACATAAGATTTAATTTTACAAATCTTGAAATATCAAACATGTTGATTGTAGAGCTTGATTATATTTCTAATTCAGAGATCTTGTTTTTAGGGGTGTGGGGGGCTTGCCCCCCACATTTATCGCAAGGGGTGCATAAACATTCATTGGATCCCCCTTGGCAGGGTTTAGGGGTATCTCCCTTGAAGAGAAATTTTTGGAAAAATTACCTTGTAAAATATTGTAATTTTGTAGTCAATATGAACCGTTCATCATTAGGTTGCAGATCTAACGGTAGAAGTTATGTTAGAATTTTTTTCCTCTAGAAGGAAACCCTATTTTATGTATGAGGGAGTTGTATTATGGCTAGGCATGAGAGTGAATATTGTATTATGAGAGAGGAGACTATGAGAAAAGAAGAGGAAGTTACAAAGGGTGTGCTATAGGTTGTATCCCTTCATTTTCTAGATAATAATACAAGAAGGACTGGAAATTTATCTTGTGGATGTAGCCCATATTGGGTGAATCATGTATATCTATGTCTCTATTTTATTGTGTATATTTTGTGTTTTTTTCCGCATCTGTTTTATATTATTGACTTGCAATCCTCGTTTTCTAACAATTGGTATCAAAGAAAAAAGGTAACTCATAGGAAAAGAGGGTTCCTTGTTCAAATGGGAGAAATGGCATAAAATGAAATGTTTAGGGTTGAGAAATTTAACATCCAAAGCTACGAGTTATCGAATATGAAAATGGAAGACTATCTATATCAGAAGGATCTTTTCCTACGATTGGACAAAAAATAAAATAAGATGACAAATATGAAGGATGAATAATGAGATGTTGTTGATAGAAAGGCACTAGGAATGATATGACTGGTCTTGGAAGCATCGATGGTTTTCAACATTTCAAAAGAGAAGACAGCATAGGATCTAATGAAGGAATTGGATAAACTATATGAAAAAACCTCGGCCTCCAACAAGGTATTTCTAATGAACTGAATATTTAATATGAATATGTCAAAAGGTGGGTATGTTGTTGACCATTTAAATGAATTCCATACAGCTACTAATCAGATAAGTTCTGTAAGAGTGAATTTTGATGAAGAGGTTAGGGCTCTTCTAATCTTGTGCTCATTGCTAGAAAGTTGGAACAGATTGGTCATGGTTGTAAGTAACTCCATATCCGGTTCAAAAACTATGAAATTTGATTATGTTGTTGGTGTTATCCTTAGCGAGGAAATGCGACAGGAAAGCATAGGTGAGACATCAAGTAATGTGTTGACCATGGAGAATAGGGGAAGACAAAGGGAAAGAGGAAAGATCCTAGGGAACCATAGGAATTTTAGGAAGGGAAGATCCAAATCCATACTAGGAAATATAAAGTGTTTGAATTGTGGGAAGAAAGGACATTTGAAGAAAGACTGTAGATCTCCAAAGAAACAATGATTTTGGACAGGTTTATTTGGGTGATGACGAACCATGTAAAATTGTTGGAATGGGTAAGGTACAAATAAAGTTAAATAATGGAAACCAATGTTTCTGAAAGAGCTGAGACATATTCCATATTCGAGAAGAAATCTAATTTCAACATGGTAGATGAGAAATGAAGGATGTATATAAACATTTACAAAAAAGGCATGGAAGGTGACTAAAGGATCACTGGTAATAGAAAAAGGAGAGATAGTAGGTACATTGTATTTATGTACTGGTAATGTTGAATCTTCTATATCTTTATCTTCTATATGAGTGGATACAACATTATGGCATCATAGGATTGGGCACATGACTAAGAAGGGGATGTGAATACTCCACAAAACGAATTTGTTGCTAGATCTTAAACAATTTTATTTGGATTTCCGTGAGCACTTTGTTTATGGAAAACAAAAGGGAGTCATGTTTTTCAGATTCAGAAAGGAAAAGAAGAGTGTAAAGTTAGATCTTGTGCATGCAAATGTATGGGGACCATCTCAAGTATCATCTCTTGGTCGCTCTCATTATTATGTTACTTTTATTGATAATGAAACTATGAAAACTTAGGTTTATTACATTCAACAAAAACATGATGTTTTGACATCTTTAAGAAATGGAAATCTTTGGTTGAGAATGAGACAAGAACAAGTTTGAAGTGTCTCAGATCAAATAATGGAGGTGAATATTTCAGAAAGGAGTTGGATAATTATTGTTCATACCATGGTATTCATATAAATAAGACAGTTCCAGGAACACCACAAGAAAATGGTGTGTCATAAAGGATGAATGTAGAAATCATGGAATGTGCAAGGAGCATGAGATTGCATGTAGATATTCCCTTACAATTTTGGACATATGTTGTAGATATTACTATTTACTTAATAAACAGAGGGTCTTCAAGCTCCTTGGATGATGACATTCCAAAGGAGGCATGGATAGGTAGAAAGGAAAACTACTCATTTCTGAATACTTTCGGTTGTGAAGAATTTGTCCATATTGATAAAGAAAATAGAATAAATCTTGAGGAAAAATCCAAGTCTACATTTATTGGATACAATGTTAATAATTTGTTTTTATAACTTATTCGATTATGAAAATCACAAAATAATTAGGAGTAGAGATGTGGTATTCAATGAAAAGGTCATGTACAAAGATTAGTTGAGTAGAGATGTGGTATTCAATGAAAAGGTCATGTACAAAGATTAGTTGCAAGGAAATGAAAAAGAAAAGGAAAACACTGAATATACAGTGCTTGATGAAATAAAAGAAAATGAAATTCCAAAGGTACCAAAAATCAAAATGTACAACAACAAGAGAAACATGTACCTCAAACTCTTTCAAGTGTTGTTAGAAGATAAACCAGGTTAATTAGACCCCCTGAATGATACTCTCCTTCATTGTATGATTTATAGTTAACTGATTCTGGTGAACCAAAAAGCTATGAAGAGGCAATGCAGGTAGACATTAAGAAGAAATGGGAGCAATACATGAAAGAGGAAATTGACTCCTTGGTAAATAATAATACTTGGGGCTTGGTTCAATGTCCTACAGGAAAAAGAGCACTGCAAAATAAATGGGTTTACAGGTTGAAGGAAGAAGATGGAGGAAAAAATTGGTACAAGGGAAGACTTGTTGTAAAGGGGTTTGGATAGAAGAAAGGTATACATTTTGATGAGATATTTCTCCTGTTGTTAAAATGACTTCAATTGGGACCATTTTGAGTCTTGTGGCAGTATAATATTTTCATATAGAATAGTTATATGTAAAAACATATTTTCTCCATCAATATTTGGAGGAAGAGATTTATATGCAACAACCATAGGGGTATGAGGTTAAAGGGAAGGATAATTCGGTATGCAAGTTGAAGAAGAGATTGTATGGCCTAAAACAAGCTCCAAAGAAGTGGTATTTGAAGTTTGATAGGTTTATGATAGAACAAGGTTATAGTATATGTCATTCTAATCATTATGTTTATTTTAAGAGGATAGAAAATGGAAGATATATTATCTTTCTATTATATGTAGATGACATGATTTTTGTAGGGAATAACATGTGGGATATAAATTTACTAAAAAAAAAATTATCTAATTCATTTGTGATGAAGGATTTGGGTGTTGCAAAGAAAATCCTTGGTATGAGAATAACAAGAGACAATATAAATTGTAAATTGACATCGTCTCAGGGTGAGTACATAGAGAAGGTGTTGGAGATGCTTAGAATGCATAATGAAAAACCATTTAGTACACCTTTGGCCATCCATTTAAAATTAACCAATAAAAGGTGTCCCAAGACACAGGAGAAGATAGAATACATATCCATATTCCCTTATTCATCACTAGTTGGCAACTTGATGTATGCGATGGTGTGCACAAGACCAGATATTGCA